>JAPMIB010000200.1:40000-189436 GCA_034770305.1 Trichogramma dendrolimi
CAAAAAGGCAAAAATTTGTATTAAATGAGGTTGTGATTGTCATAATGTTTTCCGTTGTATAATTTGAATCTTTGAAATTGTCTAGCGACACATATAGTCCTGGAGCCCACGGGGGGTCGGATCGGCCACGCCGATGTTTATAGTGCAAAATAACATGTCCAGTATGATAATGTTATCATGTTTGATATTAGTATCACCTTAAAGATTAAGTTTTGAACTTTCAAATGACGTGTCTAAAATCGATCTAACTTTGTTATTTTAAAAGTTGTGGGTATTTGAAAATGGTCAAAAAAGTGCATTTTTTCCTCTTTGAGTCTCAATATCTCGGTAGATAATCATTTTACGAAAATTTTACAAGAGACACTATTTGCTTAAAATTACCCAAAAAACAACATTTTGGGCAGTCTGAGCGACTTCCCACCGTGATATCCGGTTTCAGCGGGAAAGTACATAAGAATAACATGGTTTCATCCATCTTTTTCACGTGGCCGATCAGACCCTCCGTAGGCTCCAAGACTAATTGTGGAATTTTCTAAGTAAAAGACCCTGATCGTTAAGATCTTCGGGAATAATTTTTACCTTAGAGCATAGCTCATTACGGGGGGAAGCTCTTATCTGTCTACATGTGCTTGTGTCATTCAAAGGTGTGTTCATTTTATCTTTATATTCTGATTTAAACATACAAACAATTACATTCCCTTTATCAGCATTAGTGATAAGAATGTCAGAATTTTCTTTAATGAAGTCATTTGCAGATGCTACCTTTGAGCTTAGGACTCTATCCACCTCCGCTACGTGCGTCCGTTTACAAATATTAGTTTCCAATAATATTACACGTACTTGGTCTAATTTCATTCTTAGTAAGAGGATCTAATTTTAAGTATTTAAGTTGTACTATTTATACTATTTATCCAATCTGAATTTACAAGAACTGAAATTAGGACCGTCAGAGAGGGCATCGACAACATTAGTTGGAATATCTTTGTTAGATTGGAAACAAAATTGGAACGTCTTACCTGCGTCGAATTCGTGTTATTGGGTAACAACCGCTGTAACTTATTGTTGTATTTTTCTTCCAATTTTTTATGCGAATCCGTGAACTGCGTGGAAGACCAAGAATAAAAGAAGGAGTCAAAAAACCTTTTTTCAGACGTCAAGCTGTTAGCCATGGCACGTAGGTTGTTCGTCTCTTTTTGGAGCTTTGCAATAATGAGATAGAAATTCTTAATTTCAAATTTCAAGAGTCTGCGATTCATGTATTTATTGGCAAGTAAGTACTACTGGTGTAACTTTACATCTTTGAACGTCAATCGAATGTGTGAAGCAAGATGTTTAGGAAACACGTCGAATCTCTGTATCTATATCTCAGTAAAAAAATTTTTTCAGCAAGAAGTTCAAATTTACGTTTGTGATTGTGAATCCAAGATGTTACCGTTTTATGCATTTCTGCCCCGAAATAGTCAGAAATACATTTGGAAAAGCCAACAGAGTGTATACGTGGCGTGTAGAACGTCTTTTTAATCCGTGGTCTATGTATCATTTTTGTGTTTTGTTCACTCACTTAATTCTATCGTAGAAAGGTTGAAAGGATCTTTGTGAGCTAGAACTCAACGGTTGTTCAATTTGAGTCAATTTATTAAATCTTTATCTTTTTGGCATAAATTGTTTGCATCAATTCTTTTTTAATAAATTGACTCAATCCCAGGTTAAATCCAATTTAAGAATCTCAAAACAGAATAGAAAAAGCAATTACCCGGTGGTCTGGCTGGTATATTGTCCGATTGCATGAGCGTAGCGAGCATCTCAGCGCATTTGTTGTGTTCGCTAACCCGTTCAGGCTGCGTATTCTTTTATTTGCTCGATGATCATTTGGGTCGCAATATTCATTTGTTAGATCCGCAAACTCGTCAAAATTCCTCCCGGGAATAATAAAATCATTATCATCATCAATCGGTCGCCCAATGTCCTGCACTACCACAATATCGCTTACGAGCGTGCTACGTTTGGGACCTTCCTTATATACTTCGCGAGGGCGTTCATCGACCAAGCCCACTTCCCAGATGTCTATTTGCAATCCGCGCCTATCGGGGCGGGATTTTCGCGTAGATCCAGGCGTAACTTAGTGGAAATCTCATGCGCAATTTATTGAAAGGAACGTCTATGGTACGATTGTTCGTAAGAGTCCACTATACCCTGTGGTGCCTCGTTAGTCGGTACGGTATTATATTCATAACGCGGCAACTGCGCGCTTGCTCACGCACGTTGCGAGACACTTGGATCCTTACCGAATGATATTAGGTCTTTTTGAATACCCTGAGGCTCTGTTTGCCGCGAGTCAAATATTTCGACTCGTGTTACGGGTGCTCGTGACAGCGCTGATGATTTGCGTTGCCTTTTGCCCGTATTCATGATTTCCGAAATTTTTTCTCGCGCTCGAGCTTTTGCAGCGCGCTCTGCCATTGTCAATATGCTGAAATCGCCTTCCGCGTTGACGTCACTCTTGCCGTACATCGCAAGGTACGTACTTAAATACATTTTGAGCTCACAATTGACCCTCGACATTCCTTCTATTTGTCAAATTAAATAAATATTTGCGAAGCAGCAGTGACTCAGTTCTGTCGTTTACAAGATTTATCTTGGGATAGTACTTGAGTCTTCAATTTTTTTAGCGCAGTAAGCAGGAAAAGTTTTAGTTGAAGTTTTTTGTCAACAGAACAGCCTTTATAACTAGCTGGATGGTTACCTGCGCAGTTCTCGCATATAACTTCGTTTGTTTTACCTGATTTTACATGATTTTCGGCACATTTAATGAACATGGACTGTGTATTGGAGTAATTTGTTGTGTTCATTGCAGCTTTGAGTTCTTTCTGATCAACAGAAGGGTGCATGCTACGCAATACACCTTTGTATCCTTTATCTGATTTGCATCGGTACGTGAAGAATTCGATTTTTTGGGCCTTTAGTACTCCCAATACCTTGTGTAGATTTCATGGCTTATTAACCCGTTAACGCCCAGACGGACAGAATTTTTATTTCTTTTTGTAGTAACCAATAAAATCATCTTATCAGGGCGAGAAAAATTCTAGAGTACTCATTTTCGATGTAGAATTTAATGTACTTTTCGAATATGAGTTCATAATTGACCTACGATGCATATTAAAAAAGTTATAAACCAATTATTGCAAAAAAACACGATTTTCAATCCTGAAAAAAAATTTTGATTCAAATTTTTTTTATGAAAGAGACTTCGATCGTAGCCAATAATACCCAAAATTGTGGAATAACGATCTAAAGTTTAATGTACCGTAGGTGGGATTGGAAAATTCAAGATGGTGGACACCACAAATTCCACTTTTCCAGAAAAATGTACTAAAAACCTTTGGTATTTTTTACTCGTAAACGATCAACTTTAGGAAAAAGAGTTACTCTACAAAAAGTGTTTAAAATCATTCAAAGATTATGTAGGAATTTTTTCAGAATTTTTTGAAAATTTTTGAAAATTTTTGAAAAATGACCAAATTTGAAAAAATCAAAAAATTCTTAAACATTCTGAAAAAATTCCTGCGTTATCTTCAAGTGATTTTAACCACTTTTTGTAGAGTAACATTTTTTTCTAAAGTTTTCGTTTACGAATTAAAAAAATGTTTTTGTTCATAGTGGAATTCGGTCATTTTTCAAAAATTTCAAAAATTTTCAAAAAATTCTGAAAAAATTCCTACGTAATTTTGAATGATTTTAAACACTTTTTGTAGAGTAACTTTTTTTCCTAAAGTTGATCGTTTACGAGTAAAAAATACCAAAGGTTTTTAGTACATTTTTCTGGAAAAGTGGAATTTGTGGTGTCCACCATCTTGAATTTTCCAATCCCACCTACGGTACATTAAACTTTAGATCGTTATTCCACAATTTTGGGTATTATTGGCCACGATCGAAGTCTCTTTCATAAAAAAAATTTGAATCAAAATTTTTTTTCAGGATTGAAAATCGTGTTTTTTTGCAATAATTGGTTTATAACTTTTTTAATATGCATCGTAGGTCAATTATGAACTCATATTCGAAAAGTACATTAAATTCTACATCGAAAATGAGTACTCTAGAATTTTTCTCGCCCCTGATAAGATGATTTTATTGGTTACTACAAAAGAAATAAAAATTCTGTCCGTCTGGGCGTTAACGGGTTAAAGAAATTTTTACCCAATTATTGCTTATAATTTTCAATAGAGAGCTTGAGACGCGATTTCGTGTAATTTAATTTTTGTCGGGTTTATTGCTTTGACTTCACTCACCCAAATTGGAGGAGGTTTTTTGTTATTTGACACTCGGACTTGTGACTAGTGACCGTAATTATTGATATTCTGAAGAAGTGTACGCGACCTAGTTACTGAGGCTCAATCAGTACTCTCTCGAAGTTACGATGGATGACCAAAAACACGACGCACCAGAAAACGCAAAAGAAGAAAAAATTTAACACGTAAAGTATAGGAAGAAAGCTCACGAAAACAGCAGTATTTCGGTGTTTAATCAAAATTTTAAATTTCGAAAAATGCAATGTAAAAGGGAGGAAAAATCCTACTAGAAAATTAAATAAAAATTTTTTTTGAGTTCTAGTTGTATGTGCCCCCTTAACGTCTAGTTGACGCTTTTTATAAAGATTTGCTTCCATTTCTGGGCTTCTGTTTTTTAGCAGCCTTAACTCTAATTTTCAGTGTAACGTAAATTATTGTCGTTAAACAATTATTCCGTTTAGTTGGCATTGATACACCGATCATTTTAAGTCTGCCGAATTAACGCACATTTACTCAGAAATTGTTGGTTAGTTCGTTATTCTCTCTTATGTGGTTTATATTAAATTCGATAATAGGAACTTAATTCTTTGGAGGAAAAACTGGAATGTTCATTGCCTCTGAAACCATGACTCATATTGTGAAGAACATTTTATCTAGGAGTAGAATAATTAAGAAAAGTGTCCTGGAACTAGAAAAGAAATAGAAAAAATGAATATATACTAATTATCATATTTATTATAATCTGAAATTACATTGTTAAATAGAATGGAGTACCCGTTCTTGATACAAAGAAGCAGAGCTTAATTCTAAAAATTGTCTTTGAAAATGAAGCCTTCATTTAACCTAACATTAAGCTCAGCCGAAGAGTTTATTCTCGATTTATGGCACCCTTGAAACTACCTTGAAAAAAAAAACAAAATATGTATTTGAACATGAAATTTTCCGCTATTTTCAAATCTGAAATAAAAAAAGGGGGTCACTGTGCGATAAATCGATTTTGATTCGCTATAGCTTAGAAATTTTGTTCAAGGTCAAATTCAAGGTTACCATTAGAGTCCTCGTCGAAAAATACGTTAGATATGGGGTTTTTGATTTTTTTTTTAATGTTGACTTTGCGATAATTTCAGGAGTTACCAGATAGTTTTGCCGCCCAAATTATAATGTATTTTGCCTATATAAAGGCTAAAATACCGGATTTCCAGGGCCTTGTTCTTGGTTATAGAGGCAAATACCAATTCTCACCTACGTGGCTTCAAACTACATATAAATCAACTACTTTCACATAAAATTTCAGAGAGATTCATGTTACTAGAAAAAAGTTACAGCCTATTGAAATCTTGAAAAAACGCTATTTTTCATAATGTTGATATCTTTAAACAGTTTTATCTCCGTCGTTCTCGAACCAATCTTAAACCTGAGCATGGCGATTTGAAAGTAATAAAAATATTTTTAAAATGAGATTTTGCAAAGGTCGATACGTCAATTTAATCGTCTTCTACATTCATTTAAAAAAAGCTTAAAAACGACAATTTTCTGATTTTTCAACCCCTTCAATGTCACCCCGTCATCGGGGGTGTGGTTATAGAGCTCTACATAATTTTTTGTGAAAATTAAATGTCTTGACCTAAAGAATGCGACCCTCCGGGTTAAAAAATATATAAAAATATGCAACCATTTGAATAATACGCAAAAATATGTAAAAATGGCTATTTCTATCTAAAAATTTACCTGAAGTCTATTTTCACATACCCCAAAACCGCTGCCAATTTATTGGCAAAGAGCTTCCTCATAAAGAATGATATTAACGATACTGTTTGATTATTGACGGAAAAATTCGTATTTGATTTTTGCATACTGAACTTTAAAGAACTTATAGATGTTAGGAGTATGTAAAAGATTCCTTTGTATAAGTTTTCTTTATTCAAGTTCATGTTACTTACTAAAAAACCAACAATCTTTTAATTGACAATTTATTTTTTACAGTACATCAAAAATGATTTAAACAACTACACACAATTTTCGTTTTTATTACATTAACACAAAATGTAAAAAATATAGTTAAAACTTTCATATAAAAATTTCTAAAATAAACTATATAATAGCCATATATTTTTTCCTACATACTAAAAATTTCCTTAAAAAGAAGCAAAAAAACAAATTTCCGTTTTGAGTACTAAATTTTTTATATTCCGTGAATCTCTACGATTTTGGTCTTATATTAAAGATTGGCTGCTCCACTTGCACTTGTTACCGCTGCGGGCCAAACGAAAGATTCGACGAGATGATTGCAAGCGTTAGTAGCGACTGCTGTATGTGATCCAAGGGGCAATCAAAACGTAGACGCAACTTCTTATTTGATAAACAAATAACTTCTTTATTAAAAAACAATAATTAACGGACAAAAAAAGGCTATTCTCTTGTGAGACTTGCAGGCTCAACAAAGCTCCGTGCTGGAGTAAGAAAAAAGATAGCGATGGCGAGATGCGATGCTTCACAGAGCTAACGGTTAACTGAACAATTATAACTTAAACATAACTAAGACCGACTCACGACTCAACATTACTTGGCGCTCGTTCCCTCTCCATCCCTTCTCTCACTCCAACAACCCAGTCCCGAAGCTCCACAACCGAACAGCACTATACCGATCAAAAAATAAAAATAATAATTCCATCATTTTTACATGAAAAAACGAAAAAAAAAAAATGTTTTTCCAAAAAACCCAATTTACAAAACGATACAATAAAGCATAGCTTTTTAACTACTCAGTAGATCATAAAATAAGTTTTTGGGGTTTCATACGACACACGAATCCTTCAAAACAAGCCAAACCACTTCTCGCTGCGTGTCTCCGTTAAAAAGTTACACTAATTCCAGATCGCCGCTTTTGCTCTATAACGGAGCAAAAAAAAGATTTTTTGTTTTAAGTTCTAACTTTTTTTATATTCCGTAAATCTCTACGTTTTTGGTCTTAAATTAAAGCTTGGCTGCTCCTCTTACATTATACAGAATAAAAAACGTACAAATTCTTTCATTTATACATAAAAAAAAATTAAAAATTTTTTTTTTCCAAAAAACTGAGTTTACAACACGATAAATAAAATCATTACTTCTTAACTACTCGGTGGATCATTAAATAAGTTTTTGACGCTTCATGTGACAGACAAATCCTTCAAACAAGCCGTACCGCTTCTCAATACGTGTCTCCATTCAAAAGTTACACTGGTTTCAGCAGAAAAAACGCACATACACACACACACACACACACACACACACACATCCATACAGACAATTGTTCAGAAATCAATGACGATTCTGAATATGTATGCAAAATTGTCCTACGAGTTCTATATCAAAAGGTGATTTTGACGCCTATCACAAAGCTTCCTCTATGAGGAAACAATAACATACTAAATTTGAGGGCAGATCCAAGAACCCGCCGCACGAAAGTGGTACATATATGAAAAAACTGCTCATATATTGTTATTATGCTGCGTTTTTTTTTTTTAATTGAATGGATCGTTTTATTGTACAGTTTTCATTGTATGTACAATTTGGATATAACTACATAACTTTATGTATTTATTTTTTTTGTTCTTCGATCCATCCTCTCCCTTTTCCCTTTGTGCCCACCTCGCGGAACCGCCGTTAGGCATTACTTCGCGGGGTGGGAGGTTTAAGCAGAATGCTCTTCCTGGTGGCTTGGTTTGAGTGGCGTCTTGTTCGTACCGCATCGTCCGGTCATCTTCTTCTGGCCGACTCTTCGTCCCTCAGTCTTGTTACGACTGAGTGGGCAAAGGTGGAAACCGCGCTCCAGTTCGTCTCGCTCGCAAGCATGAGCTCGACGGTGTTTTCGGGCTCGATGGCGACCTGGAGGAAGGCCTGGAGCCTCTCCCTTTCCTCGTTGAACCTCGGGCAGCGATAGAAGACGTGCTCCACGTTTTCGATGGCTGGGGCGCATACTGGGCACAATGCGCTGGCATTTTGGTCGTAGCGCTGGCTGTGGTGTATGAAATAGCCGTGCCCAGTCAAGAATTGTGTGAGGTGGTAATTCACCTCACCGTGTCTCCTCTCGACCCACGCCCTGATGTCTGGGATCAGACGGTGCGTCCATCGACCCTTTGACGACCGGTCCCACTGTGCCTGCCACCTGCTCATCGTTTCCAGTCGCTCTTCGTCCTTTGCGTCCTCGTGTCAGCGGCGATAGAGGCGAGTTCGCTCGTCCGCCAGCAGGGCCAGTGATGGAATGCTAGCGAGGACGTACGTTGCGTTGTGCGAGAGGTGGGGTCGGCCGCTGATAATGCGCAGGCAGGCATTCGATGTATCGACTCCGCCTGGCGGATGCATGCCTTTTTGGCTGCTGCGCCGCTCCAGATGGGGGCCTCATACAGGAGTATGGAGTCCACCACGTTAGCGTATAGCCTTCTGCGACTGCTCCTGGGGCCCCCGATGTTTTGCATGATACCTGCGAGGGCTCCGGCTACTCTTGACGCCTTCTCGCTGGCCGCGCTCAGGTGCTTGTCAAATCGCAGTCTGGCGTCGATGTGCTTCCGTCTTGTGGTCTGCAGTCTCCAGGCCGAGCCCCCGCAGCGCTCCTCGCACCTGCTCGACAGCAGCGTTGAGGTTGTTCTCGAGCTGCCACGGGTGCTTGGCGACGGCGACGAGGGCGATGTCATCCGCGAATCCGACGACCTCCACTCTGTGTGGGAGGTTTAGGCGCAGAACAGCATCATACATTACATTCCAGAGGGTCGGGCCGAGCACCGAGCCCTGCGGGACCCCCGCTGTGACGTCGCGGGACTCCGTCGTCCATGGTGATGTCTAGTACTCTTGCCCGGAAGTAGCTTATGATGATGTTAAGCAAGTATGTAGGGACGCGCATTCGGCGTAAGGCGGCAATGATGTTTCTCCACCGCGCCGTGTTGAACGCGTTTTTGACGTCCAGGGTCACGACGGCGCAGTGTTCCATTGCTCCGTGGAGCCACCTCCCACCCTCCAGTGCAGCTCTGGCGGTGCCGATGACGGTTTGGATGGAGTCGATCGTGGATCGTCCCCTGTGGAATCCGTGCTGCCGCTCTGAGAGGCCGTCGAGGCCTTCCATGAAGGCCTGCAGCCGGTCGCAGATGATCCTCTCGAGGATTTTTCCCGCTGTGTCTAGCATACACAGCGGGCGGTATGATGACGCATCCCCGGGGGGCTTGCCCGGCTTCGAGAGCAGCACGAGCCTCTGCCTCTTCCATGCCGTCGGGAAAACGCCGTTTCTCCGGCAGGCCGTGTAGACCTGCGCGAATATCTCGGCTCGCGTGGCAACGGCGATCCTGAGGGCGGCATTGGGGACACCGTCCGGGCCAGGGGCCGTGCTTACGCCGATCCTTCCGCCCGCTCTCCGCAGCTCCTCCACAGTGACGGCCGGGATGTCGTCACCAGCCGGCAGAAGCTCCTGTGGGCGCATGGCCTCATGCATGATGGGGAAGAGAGCGGCGACCACCCGTCGCACTAGTGTCGGCGAGCCGGGGGGTCCCGCTCTTGGCCCCCTCAGTCGTGACATGGTGATCTTGTACGGCCTGGCCCACACATCCTGGTCCACCTCGTCACAGAGTGAACGCCAACATTGACGCTTGCTGGCCTTGATGGCCACGCGTAGCCGTCGTCTGGCCGCAGCAAACTCGGCGCGGTGGGCGTCCTCACCCGGTCACCCCCGTGCTCTCTGGGTGCGTCTGCGCGCCTTCAGGCATTCTCGGCGAAGGGTGGAGATCTCGTCCGTCTACCAGTAGATGATCTCGCGTCGACGGCGCCCACCGCCGCCCAACATCGACGCCTCGCATGCACGGGTGATGGTGGCCATGAGCTGAGTCGCCATCTCCTCCGTGGAGCTGTTCACTATCACCGCGCTGGCCATTTTGGCACGAAAGCTCGCCTCGTCCAGAGTGCGCGCGCTCCATCTGCGGCCACGCTGAGGCCCTGGCCTGGCTGATCCGGTTTTGCTGATCTCGAACGCGACCACTCGATGGTCGCTGTGGGTATACATGTTGCTCACCCGGCACGCGGACACTCGGTGTGCAAGTGTGTCGCTGGCGAAGGTGAGGTTGATGACGTAGCGGCCCTGGGCACCGATGAACGACGGTGTGTCCCCCGTGTTGAGCAGGACGACCTCGAGGAGGCCAAGCGCGTCAAGGAGCGCGTCTTTCTGCACCCCCACTCCGTCGACCAGGCGTTGAAGTCGCCACTGATGACGAGCGGTCTCTTGCCCATGGCCTCCTCGACGATGTTTGCGAGGAGTACGTCGAACTCTCTATCAGAGAGTCGCGCGGGGGGGGGGGGGGCATAAACGCTGAAGAAGTAAATCCCGTCTACGCGGGCCCAGGTGAAGAATGGGCTCGCTTTCGGCGGTCTTTTCTCGCCGTGGTGCATAGAAGGACGCTGGCCGTTGCCGAGTCTCCGAGCACCTTGGCCAGCTCCGTGCCCAGAGTGGAGGGGTGTTGTACGCCCCTCCTGAGCTTGAGCACGAGGGCACCAGAGGCATTGTGTCTGATGCTCTGGACACTTTTGCCCACCGTTTCCTGTAGAGCTGGGGCCGCGTACAGGCGACGGAGCACATCGGCGTACGTCGTAGAGGAGTCGCCTGCTCTCACGACGATGGCGTCGGGCCTCGGACGGGGCCTGTGCTACCGCTGTCATGGAGGCTGTCGGGGGCGGGCCCGCTGGCCGGGGGCCGGTCCATCCGAACGTGGCGTGCGTCAGCTGTGGCCGCGGCGGTGCACCAAGGTGTACTCGTCCTCCGGTGTATCGTCGGGGACGTCGTCGTCGCCGCGGTCATCGCCGCTGTTGCTGGTATCGTTGTTGTTTGCATCGGTGTGCACGGCGACGGGCCCGCCGTTGCCGCGCCTCTTGGGCTCCACGGTCTCAGCCGGGGACTGAGCGGGCCTTTTGCGGCGCTAGGCCTTCTCCTGGAACAGTGGCGAGGTAGCTACCGCCACCTCCGCTGTGCGAGGGGACGGGACACCGTGCCCCGCCGACTTCAGCGCCTCAAGAGCGCGCTGCATGCAGCCCGCGTACCTGGGCAATTGGTAGGCGGCCTTCGGCCTCGTGGTCAGGAACGCTGTGAGGCTGGTGATGAGACCCTCCAATCTAGCCATCTTGTCGTCGAACGATCCGTTTGAGAAGTCCACGACGGAAGGGAGCTTTGCCTCCCTTTGCTGGTTTGGCGCGCCGGGGATCCTCTCTGTGATCGCGGCGGCCGCCTCCTCTACCGTCGGCGAGGGCGGCGGCGGCGGCATCGACGTCGACGGCGACCCAGTCCCCCTCAGCCAGCCCTTCAGCGACGAGGTCGCGTGCTGTCCGTCGCTTGGCCTCGGCGCCTGCATGTCAGGCCACCCGGCCGCCTTGGCTGCCTCTGCGGCCACGGCCGAGAGCTACGGGCTCGCGGCGAGCATGCGCAAGCGTCGCGCGGCGAGCGCACGCTAACGGTCAGAGCACACACAAGTGCGATCGAGCGGGAAAACGGCCAGCGGCCAGCGGTAACAAAAAATTCAGTAAAAACAGGCTCCCACGGCCACGCCCGCGCAGCGAGGGAGATCGCACACACTCCAACCGGTGCCACAGAACACAGCGCACGGATGGGGCGATCGCAGTTCGCACTAAAACTTGAATGTCACTCAAAAATCGTTAAAGACACGGGAGTCAGCAACACACGCGTCCGTAGCAGACGGCTGTCCAGCAGCCCGTTATTATGCTGCGTAGTCAATAGCATACGTTTGTTTATATTTAGTTCGAGCTTCGCCGCTAGAGGGCGAACGATTGTTTATGTTGTTCCACAAATGAGTTATAGCCAAAAATTGTTAACTTGAGGAGGAAATAAAGCTCTGACATGTTCCGGGTTGAACTCAAATACCTGATTTTCATTGACTGAGAAACGGGTTAGCCATTCTACCTGAGAAGTAAGTTCATTGCTTACTTTTCAAACAGACGGCTAAAGAGAAGAACCTGAGAGTTTGAACGATCTTCAGAAGGTAGCGATCAAAAGCCACTTCTACCAGACGGTCAAACTCTCATGCCTAAGACGCCTGCACAGCGAGAACGACGCCGTAAACAGCAACGGCGATCCCGAGCACGTAAACGAGAGGAAGAACAACAGCAGAGCCGGCTAATAGGTCCCCGACCGCCATTAAGGGATACTATTAGAAGGATTTTTGTTACCGCTGCGGGCCAAATAAAAGTTGCGACTAGATGATTGCAAGCGTTTATAGAGATTGCAGTATGCGAACCAAGGTCAATCAAAATAGTAGACGCACTTTCTTAATAAACAAATAAGTTCTTTATTCTAACAATAAGTAAGGACAAAAGGGGCAATTCTTTTGTGAAACTTGCAGGCTCAACAAAGCTCCGTGCTTGAGTGAGAAAAGCGATAGCGATGGCGAGATGCGATACTCCAAAGAACTAATGGCTAACTGACTAATTTTCACTCAAGACACAACTATACAATATTTGGCGCTCTTTCGCTCTCCATCCCTTCTCTCCTTCCAGCAACCCTGTCCCGAAGCTCCACAACAGAACAATTTTGGATTTGCCTCTTCCCCCTTGGACTGATGAACTGCACGTGGCTCTTTCTATGTCGAGTTTGGAATACGACATAGAAGAGATACAGCCAATAGTTCGTTCCGTTGTCATCGTGCCATCTACCAATCATCACCTGTACTACGATCTTGAACACCCAGAGTTCTAGATCGTTCTTTTTGCATCTTTCAAACAGCTCTTTTCAGAGCTACGCAAACAATCAAAGAGTAATTCAAATTCTTAATTGTTATCTTACGATAACAATATATATCACGTCAATTTTTCTCTACATCGTTAATAACACAACGCGTACGTCTTACGTTCTGTCACTGTGTACCTTGTATACTTTTGCTAAATACAGACTTACACACACAAAGGCAAATCACACTCATTCTCCCTTACAAATCTTTATACAAAGTTTCATATATCGCTGGAAAATCATCCAAATCCATCAATTTGTTCAACGCATAATCGCCTTATTTTTTTATGTGCACTATTTCAACAAACTTACGTCTTTTCTCATTCATTTACCTATGCAATATCTGTACACTGTCGAAATCAATTTCTTGTTTTACTCCTTCTTTACTGCTTCCAATTAAATGTTTTGATATCACGTTATGATATTTCTCTTTTGTGTTTTATATTGTTCTAATGGTCTTCTTTTCTTGTTTCTAACAACCTGCTTGTCTGACCTACATAACATTTTTTGCAATCTTTACAATCAATTTTATAGACCACACCCTTGCTGTCCATTCTTCCACTGACATCTTTAGCTTTCTTAAAAACTGTATTTAACTTAAAAGGAAACTTATAAACAACCTTTATATTACACTGTTTCCTCAACAAGTTCTCCAGTCCATTAGTAAAGCTCTTTAAAAATGGCAATGTGACTATTTTCTTTTCTCTTTGGTCTTGTTCGCTGTCAAAGTTGGATTATTGTAATTATTCATTCATGGCTGTGTATAATATTATCACGCGCGCGACGAGGCTTATAATCTTCTTCTCTATTATTTTAATGGAAAATTAAATTACTTCAAGTCATTGAAATACGGAAAAATGAAAGACCATCTTCAAAATCTTCAGATGATTAAAATAGATAATAATGTTTCAACATGCATATGGGGTTGCACATGTAAAGGTATCGCTTTAATGTTGTTCTTTTACTGTTCATTGTAGCAACATTACATCGGGCTTAAGTAAACAAACTAATTACACGACTACTCGATACGAGGTATAAAAACGACTCGATTCTTAAATGATTCAGATAATGGTATTGTTTGTTTTAGTTGCTTATGTGTAGGCACAGTTTTTGAGACTTGAGTAATCTTTCAAGCAAAGTCATTACATATAATATTATTTTGTCGTAGCGACATTAAACTATTATGAATAATAAATAAAACAAAAAAATATGTGTTGGGTCCATACTCAAGATACCTTGTCTCAGCCGAGATACAAACTTGTGTGTGTGTGTGTGTTTTTTTTTAATTTTGAGGAGGAGAGAAATCCTATTTACGGATTCAACATGCAACAAGGGTGTTTGTCGCATGGATATGCCGTTCTTTGTAAGACATAGGTAAGACCTAAAGCAGCCGTGGCCGGACAGGAGTTTCGTGAGGTGATAGTTCACTTCTCCATTAGGGTGTCCCTTGTTTCCAAACTCTTTTAAACCCCACTCCCAACCCTTAGATAAACTTGTTTTACCAAAAAACTGAAAAAACCATCGTCGGATATCCGAAAAACAACTTTTAAGGCTTCCCAAAATGATAAAAACGACTTTTTCTTAAAATAATTGATATACTTATAGCGGCAAAAGTACGGATCGCAAAGTAGGCTTGAAAAAAGTTCAAAAACCCCATATTCAACGTATTTTTGGAAGAGGAATTAAATTGTGATCTTGAATTGGACTTTGAACATAACCTCGAAGCTACAGCGACCGAAAAATCGATTTTTGAAATGAGAACCCTCATTTTTTATGTCTGGGATAATTTTACGTTAGAACATGTACTCTTTCATTTTTTTCAAGGTCATTTTTTAAGGTACAGAGCTCAAAATAAAAAAAAAGCTTAAAAAAATTGAAATGTTCAGTTTTTGTTTCTTTTCATAAAAATTTAAGGGGGGAAAGGTACCCAAAATCTCGACAAAAAAAAATTTTTTTTTATTGACCTTTTCGATAGAATTTTTCCTCAGCTTTCCAGTGCCGTGATCAGAATCTTTAAATTTTAACTTTACCGTGAGGTACAGCCTCTTAGGTACCGATACTTTTATGATTATTTTAGCAAAAAAGAATGAAACGACCCAAAGATATCGTTACCGTTCTTTCATGAATCTCGAGACATTCATAAGTTGGTAGATGTCTGGGATAATTGAACATTGTCCTTGTGGGTCCAATATGTTGAAAATTCAAGTTGAATTACTGTTTTTTATTGTCCAAAAAGTTTAAAGCAGCCTCAGTGACATGAGAGTATCATTATGACAATATTTTGTTTTTTTGTTTTTTTAAACTCTTGGGCAGTTACGTTTCATCTCAAAATTGCTGTGTTGCTGTAACTTTCCATGTGAACCATTTGAGCAAATGAGCTGAAATTTTCAGGGATTGTTCTACATGAAAATAGCTACAAACACAAGCACTTTCAAAGGTATTGGACTAAATTTGCACTTTTCTCAGACCATATCCTAGCATAATCTGTCATTTTATTATATTATATTAATGAATGAAAGTGTATATATATATATGTCTGTCAAATTGTTTATAATTAATTAAAATATCTAAAATTGCTTGCTTTTGTAACCACACATCTACTGAACAAAATGACACCATTATGACCATGATCGAATCATCGGTTCTAGCTGGATCCTACAGCACAGGGGTACCTGTCAGAACTGTGGACTTGCTTCATTGAGGAGGGTTCTATGGTGACTGGGACATCAATGTGCATATTCCAGAGTGAAGGAAGTAAAATGCAGGTTTAAGTCACCTTTCACCCCTCAAGCAGTTTTCCTGCGAGCTGGGCAGGCAGGGCCACCACAGCCATTTGTGTTCCTGCGTAAGACTTTCGCTGCGACTTGACTGCTTCCAGGGACAGCTCAGAGGCTCCTTCTAGCTGCTTCTGGAGGACTGGGAGAATCTCCTCTCTTGTGGTCAGCTCACCAAGGGCTTCGTCGAGAGCTCGACACATCTGTTTGGCATACCCACAGGCAGTCCTTAGCTCTAGTAGAAGGTCGCCGGTGGCACTTCGTCTAATTCGGTTGACATTGCTGCCAACTGAATCCTGCAGGGCCTGTTCTGTCCTTAGTCGTTGGAGGATGGAGGCGTACGACTTAGGTTCTTTGGCCTTTATGACCACTACATCAGGTCGTGGGCGTTTTGCTGGAACTGTTTTCGGCTTTTGGGCGGGGGCCACTGGCTTTTGTTCGCCCTTGCCCTTTTGCCGTTTGCTCCGAACCTTTTGCCATTTGTCGACGTCGTTATTGTTGGTGTCACTGGTGGTGGGGTCCCTCATCACTGTCTTGGGAATGCCGGTAGCCGGCGACGGGACATCGTTGATTCTGCTCTTCCTTCCCGTTTGCTCCTTCTTTTTTAGCTTCTTTGTAGCCAGGCCCGGGGAAGTTTGGGGTAGCTTTGGTGCTCGTGTTGGGGCGAGGCAGCTGCAGCGCGTGATCAAGCGTATTTAGATAGGCGTTATATGCTGCCTTGATTCTCCTATGAAATTCCACAATTTGAAAACGGATATTATGTTTGATATCCATATACTCCTTCATTTCGTTGAGAATATCACCAATATTGCCCAGGTGATCATGGCTCTTGGAAATGAGTACATCTCTCTCTGACTCCACCACAGAGGATGCTACGCTCACCGAGGTGGACCTCGAAAATGCACCGGCAGTGGAAGCATCATGCTCCGTTCGGTTCTCCTTGCTCATTGTAATAACTGAACTCTCTTTGTTTTGTTTGTTTTGTTCTTCAGTTTTTTCCATGCTTCATTTGAGTTTATTCATTCAGAGTATGTACCCCGACCCACTGGATCCCCCCGTCTATGGGGACAGC
Source organism: Trichogramma dendrolimi (assembly GCA_034770305.1). NCBI lineage: Eukaryota > Metazoa > Arthropoda > Insecta > Hymenoptera > Trichogrammatidae > Trichogramma > Trichogramma dendrolimi. The sequence goes on from JAPMIB010000200.1 coordinate 56,882, forward strand.
TGGTATGGCTCCAAAACATGAGTGAAAGCGGTACTAGACTGGGGGTATCATACCTGAATATAGCACGCCCCACTGTACTAGCCCACCTCCCCATCAGCTCTTTAGAGAGTTTCCGGCGGACGTCGTACACCGGAACGCACTCACCCAAGACGGTTGACCGAAACTGCCTAGGAATCGGCCGCCCGTCTGTCCAACAGCGGAAGCCAAAGGGGGGTTGGATCATGTCAGCACGCAGCATCGGTATCGCCTTGCCAACCAGAATCGCCATTTGTCGGCTCACGGGTCGCACCGCACGGCAAACACGGCGGTAGTTGTAACCCTACTACGACAGAAACCCATACAAGGTGCTAACACCCGGGTCGGATGTACCTTAGTTTTTTAACGAGGTCGTTACTCCTCCCCCTCCTCCTTCTCTGTCTCTTGGTGACCGAGCTCTGGGCTTGGTAACGGTGTAGCGGAGTTCCGGTGTAGCGGATTTGTGTGTGTGTGTTTTTTTTTGTGGACGTGGCCAGAGTGAACTCTGCAGCCAGTGGCCCTTCGAAACGAGTCCCCCACCTTACTTAGGTGGGGACTCTATAGAGCTTCTCTGCTACATCTGTGTCATTTCCGTACATCCCCCGTCCACCTTATGGTGATAAGGGGTTCGGGAACCAGACGCGTCGTCTTCTTCTTACAGCATCGTCCGGATCGTTTTAACGCCTCTTGTGCCTCTTGCCTCAGTCCGGTGACGACTGATTGCGCAGAAGACGCTACCACCATCAAATTGCCTGCGGTTTCGAGCATGAGCCTGACGATGCTTTCGGGCTCGATAGCTTCTTGGAGGACTTGTTGGAGTCTCTCCCTCTCTTCGTGAAATTGCGGGCAGCGAAAGAACGCATGCTCCGGATGTAGGCCTGCGTCTCCGTCGAGCATCTCCAGATAGGCGCTCCATACAGGAGAATTGAGTCGACGACGTGGGCATAGAGCACGCGGCAGCTACTTCTGGGCCCACCGGTGTTGGGCATGATCTTCGCGAGGGCTCCAGCCACTCTTGCTGCCTTTTCGCTGACGATTCGGAGATGTTGGTCGAACCTCAGCCTGGAGTCGATGTGTAGGCCCAGGTAGCAGATACAGGAGGACGACCTTATGCTGCAGTCACCCACTGTAATGGTGATGGTCTCCATTTTCTTCCTGCTACTGATGAGAAGAGCCTCGGTCTTGTGGTCAGCCAATTCTAGGCTGAGATCTTGAAGCGCGCCACGCACCTGCTCGATGGCAGAGCTTAGATCGTATTCGATCTGCCACAGTTGCTTGGCCACGGCCACCAAAGCGATGTCGCCCGCGAAGCCTACGATTCTTACGTTGCCTCCGAAGTTGAGTCGCAGAACGGTGTCGTACATGACGTTCCACAGGATGGGCCCCAAGACAGACCCTTGCGGAACGGCTGCTGTGACTCTGTAGGACTCTGATCCGTCGTCCGTATCGTAGTCAAGCACCCTTGCCGAGAGATAGCTGCTGACTATTCTCAGCAGGTACTCTGGCGTGCGCATTCGGCGTAGCGCGGCGTTGATGTTGTTTCACCGAGCCGAATTAAACGCGTTGATCTTCACGTCAAGGGTGACCACGGCGCAGTACTTTGTGCCGCGGTTCCATCTCCTGCTCGCGATGGCCTCTCGGGCGGTGGCGATGTTGTTCTCGATGGCGTTGATCGTAGATCGCCCCTTCCAAAAGCCGTACTGGTGATCTGAGAGGCCCCCAGGGCTCTCAGTAGTGGCTTCGAGGCGGTCACAGATGATTCTTTCGAGAATCTTGCCCGCTTGTCAAGCACAGAGCGGCCTGTACGACGATGGTTCCTCGGGGGGCTTGCCTGGCTGTGGCAGCAGGACAAGCCTCTGCTTTTTCCAGCACGCTGGAAAGACACCGGTTCGCAGGCACGCCGTGTACACCTGCAAAAAGATGTCAAGGTGCGTGGCAATGGCGATCTTGATAGCGGAGTTTGGTACTCCGTCCGGCCCAGGCGCAGTGTGATCCTTGATCCTCCCTCATGCTCTTCGATGTTCTTCAAGGGTGACGGATGAATTTAATCGATCCATCTGTATCCTAAAATTTTGGTCTTTCTAAGTATTAAGAAATAATAAATAATCAGTAAGTCATTCTAGAATAATTAATTCTTTTTGCTTCCTCATGGAGGAAGCTTTGTGATAGGCGTCAAAATCAACTTTTGATCTAGAACTCGTAGGACAATTTTGCATACATATTCAGAATCGTCATTGAATTCTGAACAATTGTCTCTATGGATGTGTGTGTGTGTGTTTTTTTTTTTTTTGGACGTGGGCAGAGTGAACTCTGCCCACACAGCACGAAATATTTCAGAAAGTTTTCAGAAAGCTTTCAATGACAAGAATTGAACTTTTCAGAATGTTTTCATTGAAAGCTTTCAGAAAAGTTCACATGTCCGCTCATTTTTCTGTCTGAAACATTTCGATGAAACCTTTCTGAACTTTTTCGTGAAACTTAACTTCGAAACATTTCTGAAAGGTTTCTGAAAGGTTTTTGTAAACTCATACTTACAGATTTGAAACTTTTCAGAAACTTTTCAGAAATGTTTCAGAAATATGTTTCACGAAACACTTCAAAAAGGTTTCATCGAAATGTTTCAGACAACGAAAATGAGCGGACATAGGGTACTTTTCTGAAAGCTTTCGATGAAACTTTTTTGAAGTGTTTTGTGTACCATATTTCTGAAACATTTCTGAAAGGTTTCTGAAAGGTTTTTGTGTTCTCAAACTTACAAGTTTGAAACTTGTCAGAAACTTTTCAGAAATGTTTCAAAAATGTGTTTCACGAAACATTTCAAAGGGTTTCAACGAAATGATTTAGACAACAAAAGAGATTGCAAATTTGTACTTTTCAGAAACATTTCAGAAATGTTTCAGAAATATTTTTCGTGTAAATTTTCCAAAACTATTCAGAAGAGGTGATCTGCTATTTTAATGGCTATGTGAAAAATTAGTTTGAATAGTTTCATAATATCATCTTCATGTCAAAAAATTTGGAAAGTGTCAAAAAATCTCGTCAAATTTATAGTTTCTAAAATATTTTCATCGAAGATAATCTTAAAATGTATTAGAATTTTTGGACTAGTTTATTGCAATTTTCATAATATATAGTGATTTTAGGAAAACAAAAAATTTTGAATAATATTTTAAAATTACGTAGCATGGAGATGATTATGAAACTATTCAGGCCAATTTCACACAAAGCCATTAAAATAACAGGTCACCTCTTCTTAATTGTTTTGGAAAAATACACGAATAATAATTTAAAAAACATTTCTGAAAAGTTTCTGAAAATTACAAATTTGCAATCTCATTCGTTGTATGTAACACTTCCATGAAATCCTTTTGAAGTTTCTCGCGAAACATAACTTCGAAACATTTCTGAAAAGTTAATTCTAGTTCTAGTATATTATAGATATATATATATGTATTGATATTTTACATGATTAGAGTTAAAATATTTTATGTTTTTTTGGATTATTTTCAAATGTTCATTCATTAAAAGTGTAAGGTAAATTGATAAATAATTTTTCAATTCTTCTTTAAAGATTGGGTGTTAAATTTGTGGAAAATGATTTTAACGAACAGAAATATTATTACATGAATGAATTTTTAATTAAACATTTTTAACTTTTTTAATGAAAGAATATAATCAGAAACATACAAAACTAAATGCCACATTACATTTAACCTTTTTAATGGAAGAATATAATAAGAAAGAAACAAAAGTAAATGACACATTACAAAAGTTTGACGTTCTTTCAAAGAAAACTAATCAAACCCAGGTAGTTTCTTCATTTCAAAAGTTCTGGAATTTCTGGAGCTGTCCTTTCTGTAAAATTAAATTCATGAATAAAGCTCGCTTTAAAATTTATATATATAATGTTTTTAGAAGAAAACTCACGCTTCTTGGGCCCTGGTGTAGCGTAATTTCGCCCCGTTAATCCAATCCATCATGGCTTTTTTAATACTTTCTTCTGCAACATTCCCATATTTCCCACGAATAGCCGCTGTAAAAAAATATTTTTACAGTAACAAAATTGTTATACAAAAAATGAAATACATAAAAAAGATTCGAAAAAACATGCTTTTATGAGATGAATATATTTTACAATACAATAAAAAAATTCTCGAAAAATTAACTGCGAGATCTACACATAATGCAGAAGTTGAACTTCCTTAATTTTAAATTCAAACAAACGCTCAAGGAAATGAAAAATAAATAGAAAACTATTCTTACCCACGATACAAGAAAACATGCCTGTGCCATTAAATTTTTCCTTTTTTTTCCTTGTCCATAAATGAATATTGTAAAGCTAGTTCATTCGTCATTGCTTCTTTCATCATTTTATAAATGGTTTCAGTAACATCTTTTCCTTGTTTCTGCGTCATATATGAGATCTAGTTCAATGAATAACGAATTTTAATCTATGTTCAATATATATATATATATATATATATATTTAAAAATCCACAACAAACTATATGTGTAGAATGAAAAAATATATAGGTAGAAATTCATTCGTTCTTTAGGATCAAATTCAGTAAGCGAGGAAGTGAAAAGAAATGCGCTTTACGGCATGGCTTGTAATAGGGCCCAAGCAAAGTGAGTTGAGATTATTGTGCCAAAAAATTTTTACTCATGTTACGGGTGTCATATAACTCAATTAGCCGATTGCGAGTTTGCTCATATTTAGGAATAATCAATATAAGGAAGTATCAATTTTCAGAGTGTGCAGAATTTGACATTTTTCAAAATCGGAATATTGAAAACGAAGTAAAAAAATTCGAAATTCTAAAATGTTTATACTTATAATTTACTACACACTTTGAAAACGGAATCTAAATTTTTCCATTGAACATTCTGTCAATTTAAGTTGTCATTTTAAAATTTTATTCTGAAATCTTATTATTCTGAATTTCTCGTATTTTGTTTTAAATATTAATGCAACTTTGATTTATTCCAAATACTACACTCTCCAAAAATAAATAATCCCTAAAATTATTTCGAAATGTGAAAATAACTCTATGAGATTCACACTCACGGCTACTTTGTATGATACAAATAACTCGTGATAGTACCATGGCATGATGTTTGCACACGTATATAACGCGTACAATAGGTACACCACAATGCTAAAAATCGTAATATGTGCTAATTAGGTCCCAGAAAAGCGTGCATGTATACTAGGCAGTGTTATAAGCAAATTTTTCATAGCCCTTTTCAATCTCACGCACCTTAAAAGTCAAGTAAAAATCAATATTTGTCCATGTATATTACCAAATAATGTGAATTTGTACCAATGTTCTCCTTTTTGGTGTCCAATAATTTTTTTATTAGTTTCTCTTTTCTGAAACGGGTATAAATAATGGTTTGATTTTTTTTGTGTAATTCATTTTCGAAATTACGTAGGCTTATAATTAAAAAAATTACGTTAAATTTGTTAACGTAATTTTATTCGTAATATGACTTTCTAGCACCTTTATATATTTAATGTGGATGACCAGTAAGAATTATAGAAAAAGAGCTGATATCCTTTTTTCATAGTTGAGTTTTCGTTCGTTCACATGAATTTCCAAAAAAACTTTGTGAATATCATAGTTCCTATTTAATATACATGACTTTAGCAAACCTTTCACGTGATGCTATTATCGCCTTAGTGTAACTATAAGAGTCATAATGCCATTGTTGTGTAATTAATCCGTTTAGCCAGAATGATTTTAACGTCGTATTATTTTTTGAGGCCGTGGTATAATTATTACTGTTTACGTTAAAAAATTATAGAAAGATACCTCTTCATCTTTTCAGCCATTAAATTAAATTGTTGCCTAAGTTTTATCAAATATTAAAATGTATGCAAAAACCGTTTCCATTACAAACGCATATTTACCGCGTTTTTTACAAATTTATGAATTAATATTATGGGATATTGAGGTTCCAAGTTTATCGCAGAGTACAAAAAAACGTGGATAATGTTTTTTAAAACTAATTTTCATAGTTTAGCTTGATCGAAATTTACGAGCACACCCAATTGCATCATAGTGCTATTACAAGCAGCTATACTAATTGCAGTGAAAAAAAATAACTTACTATCAAAGATTGATCAAAGACTAGGTTTTAGAGATAGTGTACTGTTCCAAATGATAAACTATTAATTTGAGTTTTAGCGATAATTTTTGAATTATGATTCCTTGGGTAAAATTACATTTGTAAGGGGATAACTATTTTTATTTTGTAATTGATTCTAATTTCAAAGTAAAATTTAATTTATAGCTATAAAATATATTAATTGTACTAACCACATTGCTAACAAATTCCGATTCCTTTTCCAGTTTATTCTCAACTATTTCCATTTGCTCCTTGGTTTTAGCGGGAAGATAGTCATCCTTGAAAAGGAACTGCTGGGTACACTAGATGAAACACTTAGACCTGAACTTGAAGCAGAAGCAAGTTTTCTCTCTTAGTACCCAATCTATATTCTATTGAAGCGATTTTTTTATGATTGGTTCTCAACCCAACTATAATAAAACTTATTTATTATTATTTAATAATTATTTTATATGTATAAGACAACAAAGTATAATATACCAAGAATAGCAGCTTGAATAAGGTCGGATTTGAATTCCCCATTGACAGTAAACTTACGAACGATTTCATTGTAACTTACATTCTTCTGTAAAATATAATGAAATATAGAGTAAATATAAAGTAGTATATATGAATAGGATTAAAAAACAATTTATCAATATAAATAACAATATAAAAAGAATATAACGCACTATACTATAAAATTTGTACCTTTATTTATTGATATCATTAAAGAATTTTCATCTTCATTAGATTGTTTGCCATTGTTATCAAGATCGTTTGTATTTTGTGAAGAAGTACCAAAATCTTCAGTAGATTGTTCGTCTTTGTTATCAAGATTTTTTGTATTTTGTGGAGAAGTATCAGAATCGAATGTAGCATCTGTTACTTTCAATTTTTTGGGAGGGGTGGGCAACTCTGAATCACTTTCCTCTTCTTGAACGCTTTTTTCTTCTTCAGATTCTGAAGATGAACTATTTTTTCCACCCCCTTGGTTCGTTTTCCAGTTTTTTTAGAAGTAGATGTAGTAGATGTTCTTTGCCCTTTTTTATCTATTGAAAAAATACATTGATCAAAAAACACTACGATTGAAGCCTAATTAAAAGGAGCGTTTCAAAATTTGTTGAAAAAGATAAATTTAGAGAAAAAAAAAACCAAATTCATAAATTAGTTGAAGAATAAGTGTGAATTTTTTTTAGACTATTTGGAAGGCTTTTTTTAATTGATAAAATGGTATGTTACGATTTGAAGCAAATGATTGGACTTCTTCTTAAGTACTGAACTACTTTTTAAGAAATAAGAGCGAGGGTTCTATCCTTGAAGAAATTTCTGTAGGAATTTTGCGGGTCCTGTTTACAATTTTTTCAAGGGATATCAATTAAAAAAAAAAAGTGTCCACCTCCATGTATACACTTAAATAAATATTTTCTTACTGGGGTCCCAAGGATTTTTCATGCCAACAAATCGGCCAGCTTTTTGCTGCTCCACAAACCATTTACTGAATCCACTATCAGTTTGATTCCAGTTTCTATGCAAACTTGCCATATGTCTTTTAATTGCATTCGATACTGAACTAAGTGGGGTTACATTATGATCCCTCGAATCTGCGAAAATACACATATTTCGGTGTGATTTCACATTTTACGAAATAAATGCACCGTAATTACTTCAGATCGTAACTCTAAATATACTTTAACGGAATTTTTTTTGTTAGAAAATTTAAGTAACTTTTATAAAAACGTTATTTTGAAGTTGTATAAGAGGTAATAAAAGTTTGACGTAACGCACGCTACAATGAGAAATTAAAAATAAATTACGGTGTGACCATAGGTTATCTGCATTTTTTGTTAACAATCTTAGGTATGTATACACTCTAATAGATATAATGTCAGTAAATTTTAAAAAGTTAGAGTTTTTACCAGTAATAGGTTGACCAATATTTTGTTTTTGTGATCTCCGGCCTCTTGATTTTCTTAGCGCATCTGAGTCTTCAGGATCCGTCATTAATGAAATATTTGGAAGTTTTGAATGAGCTTTAGCTTCCGGCAACGTAGCTGTAATATTGTTGACATTTTATAATAATAAATCATATAATGCTGCAAAAGTTCACATAGAGCCAAATGAGAGGCGAATTAAAGCACTTGTAAGACTGAAGAGAATACCACATCAGATCCCAAAAACATTTTAAATAATTCATCCCATCATATATTTATTTATTTTTTTTTACTTCAATCAATTTATGTACAATTATTTTGTATCCCTCATTGCATTATTTTAGCTAAAAACTTTAATTAGTTCTAAAAAAATTTAAATCATCAAAAAATTTCCCTGATTTTTTCTCTAATAGCTTAAGATTCACTCATTTTAATTTTAATTTGAATAAGTATAAGTAAAGGTAGTTAAATACTTAATGAGTGTTTATTTTTACAAAATAATTCTAGAATCTATTATGAAAATGAAAGGTTACTTTAGTAAAATCCTTGAAAAAATGTTGAAGCCAAAACTAATCTCAAATCTGATGTGATTTCCCTATCAGTGCTGTAAAAAATTTTCATACAATTTTAACAAATCATGGCCCTGTAACATTGTAATCACGCATAAAGGAGTATGAAGAAATGAGTTATTTTAAGTATTGCTAACGTAAATTTTTCCCTAAGACGAGACTGATATGGCAAGATACTCTTGATACTTACTGAATGATTTCAGAACACGAGAAAAAGGGATTTTTTCCCAATTTTTTTCGGGTTCAATTTCGTTCATAATAGCTTCGCAAAATTGTATTTGATCTGCGGGTCTTCTGTAAGTGGGAGGGTCATCTTCCATTTTAATCCAAGTATTTAAAACAACGTCAACCTCATGATCTTTTATATTTATTACGACAAAGCGGTTCAGCGGCTTCATTTCTGTGATATGTCAAAATGTATGATTATTAGTTTTATATTTGTAAATATGTTACTATACTGTTAGAAGTAAAATACGATGAATATAGCAGTATTTTAAGTAATTAACAGGAGTCAATATAGGGAGTCATTATTAATATTTATAAACCCATTTAAATTTTATTTTCATAAAACTAGTATATAAATTATGTTAAGAAATAAATAAATTAAAAAGGAGTTTCAGGAAATTCTTTGATTTTTAAATATTTGAGTTGACAGGAAAATAGAATACAGAATAGCTCTTTGCCACGAACATAGCTGTAGTTGTATATAAGATAAAATATAAAAACTTCTACTTAAAAATCTATTCGAAAAACTTGGTTTCTATGTCCAGCTCGAAAATTTTACCTCCAGATTCAGCTTAAGTTTTTTAGCTGAAATCCAGTCAGAATCAACAGGGAATGGCGTTACTTTACTACTATATTCGTACAAGTGTATACTTATGTTTCATTCGAGAGGTTATCAAGAGGTGAAAAAATGGAAAACATTTAATTTGTTCAAACTAAGCAAAAATTTTTATTAATTTAGCTTAATGTATGAATAATGGGATATGTAATAAAACCGTCGCGAGTACGGGCAATTTTATATAATTTACAACATATTTGGTTACATGGCCAATAAGCGATTTCATCGCTTTCCGCAACAATAGAAATTCCTATTTCATAGCTTTTGAAAGTTGATATACTGAACACTTCTCGCAATTGTTTCAGTTTTTGGCCTACCACGTACATATTTTGCTTGTAGGAAATGATATTCTTAACAATTTTTTTGTACCGTCTTTCAACATTATACAATTATTTCTACTATCGTGGATTTTTATACTCCATAAATATAAAGATAATATCTTAAATTGGGCTTCATGATTTGTAAGTTCATTTGGCACAATTCCATCAAAGTGTCTGTTACTGGCTTTAAAATTATAATCGTTTTGATCGATTTTTAGACACGTTTTTAGATTCGTACTCTGATAGTTTCTGGCAATCTGTTGCAACGGTTTTTCACCTTTTCTAACTAGTTTTTTTATTGAACATAAATAATTTTCAAATGGAAAAGCAGAAAATGATTCTAAAGGTCCGTACTTCATAACATCTTTGGCTATATGTAAAAGACAATGAACTAAAAGTAACGTTTTCTTTACCATATATCTTTTTAAATGAATCGTGAAATTGAATAATTAAATTTTCGGCATACAAAACATTTTCTTTCTCTTTTGATAATACAGGGCTTGCAAGAATTGTCATACTCAAGTGAAATATTAAAAAATTTAAATATACATCTTTTTTAAGAATATTTTTTAATATAATAGGTCCGATATATAGAAGAAAATGACGATATTCAGTCGCTTTCCAATTCTTATAATCGGTTATAGCTCTACACCGTCTATTAAAATCATCTGGCATTGTGTACTTCAAATCTTGTAGCATATCATCGATAAGATTGATTTGATCGGCCGAAAGTTTATAATTTTTATTATTTCGCCCTTTATCGCCTAACCAAAGTTTTATTAACAATTTTGTTACGCCAAGGTATGCCATATGCATACTATCAATTGGGACACCAGAAACAAGGCCAATGCGTGGAAGTTTGTTTAGTATCGATACATTCTTTTGATAATCATCTTCATAAGCGAAATTTTTAAAATTTTCATCAGTTCTTAGTAATTCATGACAGTAACGTTTGGTCATACTTGTATTTTTTGTTGGAAAACATACAGTTCGGTTATAAGAACTGCCTTCTATGAGACACTTGCTGCATGAGCAGTATCCTGTGTGATACTTCGTACACAAAATAAATGCCTTGGCCGGAGCATCAAAAATAAAACCAAAAATTTTAATAAAATAAATGTCGTTGTTGTATGTGAGACCATTTTCCACCAAATCAATAGCTTCTGTGGTAAAATCTTTTACAAAAACGTTTGGATCCTGAGGTTTTTTTCGTCCTAGAAATACTCCTATCAGATGAACAATTTTAGAATCAAGATCTTTGCATAGAATAGTCCAAAGACCTTTTTCAGATGATCTTCCTACTAGTGGAGCCCCATCTATATTAACAAGTAGTTTAATCTCTTTTTTTTCTTCATTTTTAGCTAACTTTCGGTATTGAATTATTGTTGTCACGGCTTTTTTCAAACCAATATGACAATATTCACCGACATCCATTTGTACAACATTGGTCACTCTGGGAGTTTTTAAAATAGTTCTGGGATCTTTAGGAAATTTGACATCAGTATGTTTATTCAAAATAGATAATAAATCTCTCAAACTATATGATTTATTGATGATCTTTTGCCCAAGTCTCGATATCTTTAATAAATACTTGACTTTTTGGCGGTTCCAAGATAAATGTTCATTATTATCTTCATTACTCTCACTGTCAGAATCAAAGTCTAAAATACTCTCGGCATCGCTATCACTATATCTATACTCGTCTTCACTATACTGATATTCAGAATCAGTATTAAAATCACTGTCAGTGCTTAACGAATTGTCATAAATTTTACTACTAAAATCTTCTTGAACTTCGAGAAAATTTTTTATATCATCAATAATCTCTTCATCATCAAACGTATCAATGCGATTATCAGAAACATGCGTATTTCATTCAGAGAAGATTGGGACGTAGATGGTAGAGATGGAGATGTGACCAAACTTAAATCTTTAGACTTGGAGATATTGTCACTAGCGGATACTTCATTTGAATGACATCTTTTAAAATATTTTCTAAAAAATCGTTCGCTTCATTTTCAGCCTTTCTACGCATTTGTCTATCAGTCACACACAATTTTCGCGTCTGTCGAGGCATTGTTATCTGCAATTTCATTAATTGATCATTCTCAAATTTTAACGAAAAATTTTAAATAAGTTTTAGGTCAACAAAAAATTATTATAATGAACACCAGCTAAAATAACTAAGCCAACATGATAATGAACCAATAGATGGACCGCGTCTCTAATAAATGGGTAATTGGATAATTTAAAACCATGTGTTAAGGGAATTTTTTCGAGACCACAACGCAAACGTGAAAAAAATTGCGCTAAAACTCGGCACGAAAATTATAGGTAAATGGTTATCCTATTCATTCAATAAAACTGACGCACTCATCAGAATTAGAAAACTATTTGAGCTACGACTGCTAGGTTTTGCATCCTTTTTTAGGTCATCATTTTTTTTCAAGTATTTGAGTGAAACTTATTATGCATAAATTATATATTTTGAGAAAAAATGCGTATAAAACTTATGCAAGGTAAATCATATACATTATATCACTTCATTTCAGTAAGCGTTGATGACAAATGATCTCCTAAAATTGTGTAAAAACCTAGTTGTAGCATTTTAAATGTTTTTTTTTTAATATGATGATGGGCAAGAAAAAAACATGATTTGCCAAGAAATGCAAAGAAATACAAGAATGACACAAAAGATATAAAATTTCTCACAAAAACGACAGCTGCATCTCAAGAAGCAATTGAGATTTTTATATTCTGTAAAATTGAATAGAATAAAGGGAAATGTTGTCTATATTCTATCTAAATTCAGAACATATTGAACATATATTCATGAGTCTATGAGCATTTTAATTTTCCTTCATGTCCTATTAAAAAATGTATAGCTCAGTTGCAGCAAAATAGTTAATTGGACATTATGTCTAAAATGTTTGCAAGTTTTCAAAAAAAAAAAAAATGTTAAAAAGTAGTCAGAGAACTCTCATCATATATAAAATATATGGGTCACATCTTACTTAGAGGGGTATTTTTTATGAGCAGAGCCCTGATAAAAGTTTTCAAGCAGAAGTTTTTTCAACTAATTGCAATCATTTTTACAATCATCCATGACACTACATATGTACTCTATAATTTACTACACAAGTTGCTATACACTTTTTTCTTCAAAACTTTTTGTCTGTACGTAAAAACTTTACTCTCTTGCCAAACCTTCACACTACTATATGTGATATGTGACAGTTTAAAGTTAGAATGATAATATTCTTGAAGTCGAGTTTCCATTTATCCTCTTAAATACTACTGCTACCAAAGTAAAGAAAAAGTATTAAAAATTAATTTTTTCTAGCTAGTGTACCTTTGTATGCACAGAGGTTACTTGATTCTAATAATAACTTGATTTTACTATGTAAGTAGAATTTTGAAATGCACATATTTAAATCTTCATCAACACTGAGCTATTCAGCATGAAGGACTGTACTGTGTAAAGAAGACGACAGAAACTATCCTGATAGTAATGTTCAGTTTCAGCGACTGCAACATTGTACTCACAGAAATTATTTAATGCATAGTAATCATAAATAGATTTCACTATGCAAGTAGAATATGTGACAGTTTTAGGTTACAATAATAATATTCTTGAAGTCGAGTTGTCATTTATCCTCTTAAATACAGTACTGCTTCCAAGTAGAGAAAAAGTATTAAAAATTAATTTTTCTAACTAGTGTAACTTTGTATGCACAGAGGTTACTTGATTCTAATGATACATTGATTTTACTATGTAAGTAGAATTTTGAAATGCACATATTTAAATCTTCATCAACACTGAGCTATTCTGCATGAAGGACTGTACTGTGTAAAGAAGACAGAAACTATCCTGATAGTAATGTTCAGTTTCAGCGACTGTAACATTGTACTCGCAGAGATCAGTAAGCATTGTCTAATTTATTTTCGGTTATACAAATTGAACATTTGAGTCAAGTCAATATGTCTAGATAATATGCAGAGTTATACTTTCAATAGTAGTAAAAAAGTTTCAAATGAAAGCATTACGGTATGATGAGTGCAACTTGCACTAAAAGGTTAGGTTATGGGACACAGATTTTTCATTGATAAATTGAAATTTTTCATAATTATATTCATTCTAACATGAACCACACATAGTAAAACGACGATTGAAAATGCTACTGTTATTTTATAATGTTTAATATCGATATGATATAACTATTAAATAAGCTTCTTACCTGGACGATGCGATTCTGTTCTTCTCAAGTTTATTTCTCCTAATTGATCTCTCAAGTTTAGGAAGGTTCGTTTCCGACAAGCTAATTGCAAGTGATGACTCGATTATAAAAGAGAAATTATTGTTAAAAAGTTAATGAAAGTCAAGAACAAAAACTATTATCACCACGCTAGAGGTAGAACAAAGAATACTTGGCAGGGCGCGAGCGCGCGCGAATAAGCGTTTCGTTCGCAATTTCAAGATGCTGTATGCAACGAACTCTCAATAGGGAACGACGGTTGCGTCATAATTCTTGCAGTACGAAAAAGGCACAAAACGCAATTTCGCTCTGACGTTTGTTCTCGACACTCGGTCAGCAGTCCCAAAAATGTAGAATAATCTAGAAAGACGAAGAAAAATAATCGACGCTTGAGTTATTGAAAATGAAATATCTCAGCAAGACATATGTTTGAAAATTATATAAATGATGATTAATATACCTATAAATTTATCAAAACGACTGAAAACTTTTCAACACTGTACACAGACAATTTAAACTATATAATAATATATCCCTAAATATTTCCGAGATGTGTGAAAAATTTACCAAAATGGTTTTGGGTCATTTTCCCGCGATGATCAAGCACTGTTTCTTTAAAATATAAGTTTTAAATAGTTCTGCAATGATCCTTAAATTCCTTCACTTAATGCCGGATAAAAGATTCAAAATAATTTTTTATAAACAATTCAGAAATATTGTTTCTGCAAACATTTTTCGATATTCTCCACGAGAACACGCAATTATGTGTTAATTTAATGAAGCAGTGCTACAATTTTTGCTTTGTTTTCCTCAAAACGTTTATAAAAAATTTTAACGACTAGTTCATAAAACGATTTTTTGACGACAACTTTTAAGCCTTAAAATATTTTTTTCGAACCCTTCAGTCATTACTTAGCGACCATATGGGCTAAGCCATTTTTTTTAATTATGTACTTTGAAAGGATACATTGAAAAGTGAAAATCCTATCCGATCCTCATTTCAAAAATGTTTTTAACTTATCTAAAATGTTGCAAAAACGTAATCAAAATCATAAAAAAAATCTTTATGAAATGTTTCAGAAAAATATTTTGAAACGTTTCAGAATGATCGACACAGAAACATTTCGTGAAAGTTGTCAAAAACTTTTCAGAAATGTTTCAAAGAAAACAAAAATTTTCGAAAATAATCCTTGCCGAGAAATCTTTATGAAATGTTTCAGAAAAATATTTTGAAACGTTTCAGAATGATCGACACGAAAACATTTCGTGAAAGTTGTCAAAAACTTTTCAGAAATGTTTCAAAGAAAACAAAAATTTTCGAAAATAATCCTTGCCGAGAAATCTTTATGAAATGTTTCAGAAAAATATTTTGAAACGTTTCAGAATGATCGACGCAGAAACATTTCGTGAAAGTTGTCAAAAACTTTTCAGAAATGTTTCAAAGAAAACATACAATTTTTTGAAGAAAATTGTTTGCTAAGAAACCTTTCTGAAATGTTTCAGAAATATTTCTTGAAATGTTTCAATGTGGACAATTACGAAATATTTCATGAATCGTATCAGAAACTTTTTGGAAACCTTACATCGAAACACTTCAAAGAAATGTTTCAGTTATCTTTATGAAATGTGTCCATAACTTTTCAAAAACTTTTCGATGAAAAGTTTCAATGAAAACCTTTCTGAAATATATTGTGCTGTGTGGGTGCAGCCAGTGGCCCTTCGAAACGAGTACCCACCGGGAACCGTCGTTAAACATTACTTCGGTGGGGACTCTATAGAGCTTCTTGCTACATCTGATATTTTCCATACATCCCCCGTCCACCTTACGGGGATTAGGGGTTCGGGAACCAGAAGCATCGTCTTCTTCTTACAGCATCGTCCGGATCGCTTTTACGCCTCTTGTGCCTCTTGCCTCAGTCTCGAGACGACTGATTGCGCGAAAGACGCTACCGCCATTCAATTTCCTGTGGTTTCGAGCATGAGCCTGACGATGTTTTCAGGCTCGATTTCTTCTTGGAGGACTTGTTGGAGTCTCTCCCTCTCTTCGTGGAATCGCGGGCAGCGAAAGAACACATGCTCCGCGTCTTCTATTGTGGTAGAGCAGGCCGGGCAGAGTGCGCTAAGGGTGTGTGTGTGTGTGTTTTCTCTGGTATATTGAGAGATAAGCGTGGAGTACCCTAACGACAAGATTATGCATAGCTCACCTTTGTAACGTGCCGCAGAGATCATACTTATTTGAATAAAGCACGAATACACATTAAAGACACCAGCTTGTTATTCTACCTTCATATCGAGGAGCGCGTTCGCGCTCGCTCTGGCAAAAATAGCAGAGAGAGCTGCGGCGTACACGTTCCTTATATACAGTTATTTATACATTTAAACATCATTTTATTAAATTAATTTTTAAATGAGCTAAATTGAACAACTGGAAATTGTAGCTGTTTTAAATTTTAATGAACTTAAATTTTTGTTTCCTATTTACAGTTTGATAAAAGAAATGGAAGTACGAGAACAGAAGTAGTTCATGACATTATTCAAGTAGCAAATATAGCTGATTTGGTAAGTTAATCCATAAGTTACTATCATAAGTGCTAATAATATTAGGCTAAGCCGTTTTCAAACAATTTTCAAAAATCAATTGGTTATAGCAATTTCCTTTAACGGGGAAAGTACCTAAGATCTAGAAAAATTTTTTTTGACTTTTACTCCGAATCGTCCTAAAAAAAAAAAAAAAAAATATTTTCGTCAAAAAAAGGGGTTTATGGCTTTAAAAGGTGCGTTCACTTTTTTGAAGAAATTTTAAAAAATCTTAGTTTACTTATTCAATGAAATAAAAAAGTGAAAAAATTTCTTAAGGCCTGAAGCACACAAAAAATCTAGAAAAATCAAGGTTATTTGGATTTTTGAAAATAACCTTCATGAATTTTTTTAGATTTTTTAATTGCTTCAGGACTTTAGAAAAAATATAGATCTAAAATGGACGTTTAGAGGGGAGGAGGGGGTCTAAAATTTTGGTTTTGGTATTGTTTTATAATGTACTATAACCTACCTAAAGCGCGTCAAGATCGGTGACATACGTGCGGACGAAAATTTAAAAAATTATTATTTTGACCCATATGTGTAAGTACAAAGACGTGACGTGCAATCACTGCCACAAGCGCGGTCACATACAAGACGCTCGTTTACGGAACGCGCTCAAGCTAAATGAGTCCTTAAAAAGCTCGATATAGAAAGCAGAGACTCAGAAAGCGACTCAGACGACGACATCAAGTACGAAGAAGATCATCACAATCATCGAAGAGATTTTTACAATCTAGAATTCGACAAAAAACGTTCTGTAAAAAAACAATTTTGTTAGTGGAGATCGCGATGGTGAGCCGGTGTATGTAGATTAGGGTGGTCCACTTTTTCAAAAATTTTTTGTATTTCGGGGGATCCATCGGAATCTGAAAGTTTGAGGTTTAAAATGAAGTTTCGATTAAACGAGAACTCAAATAAATGATTTTAGATGGTGTCGATGGATTTTTGAAGTTTAAAAACGGCTCCTAAAAAAGACCATCAGCGCTTAGTCAACTGCCTCGCGCTCCGACTGTGACTAGTTAGTTGCTACTGAGCTCCCGACACAAGCGGTCACTCCGTGACACAGCATTATATACACCACTTGTACTCCTTTAATAAATACTTTTATATTTATACATTCACTCCAGCATTACTCATTCATCAAAACTTTTATACAAAAATTTCTTAAATAAACTATATAAAAGCCATATATTTTTCCTACATACTAAAAATTTCCTAAAAAAAGAGCAAAAAAACAAATTTCCGTTTTTAGTTCTAACTTTTTTTATATTCCGTGAATTTCTACGTTTTTGGTCTTGAATAAAAGCTTGGCTGCTCCTCTTACATTTTACCAAATAAAAAGTATACTAACTCCTTCATTTATACATAAAAAAAAATTTAAAAAAATTTTTTTTTCAAAAAACCGAATTTACAACACGATAAAAAAAAATCATAACTTTTTAAGTACTCGGTGGATCATAAAATAAGTTATTGACGCTTCATGCGACAGACAAATCCTTCAAAACAAGCCATACCGCTTCTCAATGCGTGTCTCCGTTCAAAAGTTACACTGGTTCCAGCAGAAAAAACGCACATACACACACACACACACACACACACACCGACTGATCCCAAGTGTCAGAGTGTGGATCGAGAGGAGGCACGGAGAGCTGAACTACCACCTCACGCAGCTCTTGCGAATTTTTTAATTTTGAAAACGGCGTTTGAAAGGTGAGACAAAAACCTATCAGATAGTTCTATTCAATTATTTTGATGAGTGATTATACTCAGCCATTTTCTTGAAGAAACGAATTATTTTTCCATTTTTCCATTTTTTAATATCGTTTTTTGGGATAAAATCGTGCTTTTTCGGCATTAAAATAATTTTAAAGTGTATACTAATATACCGTTAGATTCGTCATAAAAAATCCCACATTTTGGTGGTGTCAAAAAATTTTCTAGATTTTTTCTGTTTATTTGCCGCTCGCTCGAAAATGAACTTTGCGAAATTTGCGAAAAAGAACGATCGAAAAAGTGTATTTTTTTCAATGAAATGGTGCTCCTAGATCAAAACTAACCACGGCATTCGATTCCGCAGACAAAAATACGTAAGAAAATGTATCGTTAAGATCATTTTTACACTCTGAACAAAGTTTGAAATAAATCGAATGGTTGCCCGATTTTGCTCCTTTTTAGGAGCACGTTTTCAAACTTCAAAAATCCATCGACACCATCTAAAATCATTTATTTGAGTTCTCGTTTAATCGAAACTTCATTTTAAACCTCAAACTTTCAGATTCCGATGGATCCCCCAAGATACAAAAAATTTTTGAAAAAGTGGACCACCCTAATGTAGATGTATGCGGGAACGGTATAACAATATCGTTAAAATTCGATTCAGGAACTCATGAAACGGTAATTTCTCATAAAGTTTGGCGCGAAAAAATTCTGAGCATAAAACTTTCCGGTACACAGGTAAATTTGCGAGGTTACGACGGTACGATTATGAGTCCGATCAGTAAATTAAAAAACATAGACAACATTTATGTAACAGGCTAAAATAACGAGGAGCATTTAACGAATTTTAAATCCGTTTTCGAACGACTTCAAAACTGCAACTTACGCATGAATACCGATAAAAGTAAATTTTCGCAACCAAAATTAGATATACTCGGATAAACTCTGCGGTGAACGCAACCTGCGATGTGTTATTCGTTTACCCGTTCAGTCAGACACAAATACATGATTTAAACCCAGATTTTTCGAAACTTTATTTTTTCGACGAAGGTCACTACTTTCAACTGCAAAATGTTGGCTCGAGAAAGTATGAAAGACAAGGTAATTCTAGGCAAGAATCCCAAAGGTAAACAAAGCGCAGCTTGCACCTGTCGATTTAGAGAACAAATGTAATGTTTGTCATAAAGTTGGGCATTGCAAAGTATTTATTTTAAAAAGAAAAGTGATAACAATAAAAGCCACTCGAACTCCACAAATGCGCACAAAGAAAAAGCCTTCGTTCCTACGAAAGACACGAGCGAGTACTCTGACCTAGTTTTACCTTGCAAGGTGGAAATTGTGAATGACGCGAAACATCTCGATCAAGTTTTAAATAATTATAAAACTTCGGCTCACGCTGTAACAGGAGACCGCACGAAGTTTCACCCTCAAAGGTTTAATCAACAGGGAAAAACGGGATTCAAGTTACTGGACGTAGTAAAGTGTGATATTTTTTCTATTTAAATTGTAATGTATGAAAGTTTTTATGAAACTATTCAAATCAATTTTGCTATTGTTAAATTAAATGTATTTTGATGATTTTAGATATTTTTAGATTGACTAAAGTACAATGGTTAGACCGAGTTAGTTTTAAAAAAATCAATTTTTCATTAATACTTTAAACTTATTCAAAGATCACACGCGATTGAACATAATCATATTTCACACTAACATACATATATCATTTACCGCGACTCGCGAGGATAGTCATGTGCGTGAAGCGCGAGCCATATAAGGTTCCTATAATGTGTTGTTGCTGGTCTAGCTATATGCACAGTGACTACGAGCAGTAGATGTGCGCCTAAAACTCTGCAACTGAAGCGGCTAGGAATCCTATAAAAATATTATATCCAAGAAATCATAATAAAAATATTATAAACCGATGATACTTTTTTGAAGACTTGATTTTCCATTCACTCTTGATAATAGCCCATGCGTAGTTTATGCAGTTCACTCACGGTTACCAGAGGGTGGAATGATTTCTTAAAAATGCAATAACTCTAGTTTTAATGGAGATATTTGGAAAAATGAGTGATATTTAAAAACTAGAACAAATTTACAATTTACTCATACATGCTTCTGTGGGATTTTTTTTTTGTCTAGGGCTCAACATCGACTTATAAACTAATATTATTTACATAAAATTAAAGTACAGATAGATACCTTTAAAATGAGTATCCCTACAAGTGGAAAATATTGGTTATTGGCTGATCTGTGAACGCGGCAGTTCGAACGCTGAGCACTGACCTTATGCAAATATCGGTATTTTTTACTATTTTAACAATATCTTTGGTGATATTGGTCGTATCCAGACGAATAAGAAAAGCAAATCGTTGTCTTTTTGTGTGCAATAAAATAAAAAGGAATTTTCTGATAAATATTCAATAGTTTAGGAGTTATAGCCATATAAAAAAGTAATTTGTTTATAACAATTTACTCGACCCTCTGAGCGAGGTGAAAGTTGAAAATTTGGATTCAGCAGGATGTTTGTCATATACTTCGTTTTTTGTAGGATCTTCCGATGCATACGAAACCTTCCCGGCGCCTAAACTAGTCGGTCAGAGCGTTCACGCGTGTTTCGAGGTTCGATAACGTTGCAATATACAGGACATCGTTAACTCACTTGCAATTAAATCTTGTATGGCATCTGTGATGGTTAACTTCAGTAAAAATACAGAACATGTTTAAAGTTGTAACGAATCGCTATTATCTTCTTTATAAATGCATATTAAGGGGACACACCTATCTTAAATCCTGTTTTATCCTATGAAATGAAAAACATGAAAATGAAATGTTAAAATTGAATCATATTCAAATTTCACTTATGCCTTCGTCAAACTAATATATAAAAATAATTTACAGCAATGTAAGGCTGTACCTTCTCTCTGACGCTGAGTCAAACAAATAAAAAATTTCTGGAACAGAAATAATTCCACAATTTCTCATTTGCCACCCAAATCGTCACAGAAGTTAAAATTTATTAAAATCAAAAATATAAGAAATATATGTCAATGTTTCGCTGCTTTGTTACGCAGCCTCATCAGGATTGCACAAATCAGTGGTCGCATTACATATGAAGGAACATGAAAAGGATGGCCACCAAATAGATTGTGAAAATGTTAAAATATGATAAGTTCGGTGTGAGTATCCGGCAAATCTTATGCAATGGGGAGACGGATAACCTGTCTACGTTTTAACTGTTTTGTTAGCCCTGAAAAGAGCTGATTGGTAGTCCTGAAAAGGGCCGGTTCCTTCTACTTCTCCTTACTCAGTCCGTTGCGCTTCCTCGCGAGATAACAACGCAGCCGTGCGCGATCTCGACGCAACGTGCTTCGCGTCTTATACTTCCCGTCTCTCCGACGCCTAATGGACCGAGATCTACCAGGTGGCGGAGAAGCGAGACGTAGTTCGTTCAGACGGTCACGAAGGTCTCGTGTACCGTCTGAAGGATCAGACGCGGGCACGTCGTCGTTAAGCCGCAACTTCGGCGTGCGGATCGCTAAACCGCGGAAGGACTCAGGCAAAGTGTCTAACTCCCGTCCGGCTGGTCGTGGAGGCAGTGGCTGTCGCTTTCCCGTTTCGCAGGCTGGCGGCCGCTGTTCTGGTGTGACCAGCACAGGACGCGTCAGCTGACGAATGCATGGTAGCTCCTCCGGCGTTGGTACAGTCGCCGGCGGTGGAAGAGGCTTAGGCTTCTCGATACAACGCACCGGCGGGCTGTCGCTCAACACAACCGCTCGCCTTAGCGGGCGATGTACTTGAATGACCGGCCCCTTCGTCAGTAACTGCGGACTTGGCGGATCCGTGGGAGTAGTCGAAGGGGAAGACCTTGAAGGCGACGGTGGTTTTTTAATACATCGCACCGGCGGACTGTCGCTCAACACGACTGCTCGCCTTAACGGACGTTGTACTTGAATGACCGGCCTCTTCAAAGTGCTACCGCTTGGAATTACTCCGACGGATGCCACGCGGCGCACTGTTCCTCTCTCAGAGTCTAGCTTCGGATTTCTCCGAGCTAGATTTTTATCCAACTTCCCTATATTGAAGTGGTTCGAGAGACTCAAAAGAAGTTTCCAAGCGAGCTGGAGTTCCAAGCTTAGCTGGTGATTCTTCTCGAGTGAGAACGAGTTGGCACTTTGCACAGAGAGTCTCCTACTTAACTCCTGGCGGCGACCTGTCACTTGTGGGGAGCGACCTTAGAGGTGGTGGCCACCTAGCGGCAGAAGCGGAAAGCAGGAGGAATGAGAAGGATTGTAGAAAGAAAAAAGAGTTGTTTATGAAGAAACAAATAAGTTCTTTTTATTGAACACTTTTGTCCCTATCCAACCAACACTTTACAACTCGAAGGTATCGAGTTGCGAGATCTCTGGAAGTCCGAGAGATATGTGCAATCTCCGGGGATCCGGGAGATGAACACGTCGCTGGGTCTTGGTGACTCTGGGTGACCGAGAGTGCCGCACTTCTCCGGAGGTCCGGGAGATGTGCTCAGCGCAAGAGCTCACGAGCGAATGCCCGCAGCGGCCCGGCGCGCCGGCTTATATAGCGCGGCGTGGCCGGCGCGCGACGGTGGCAGCGGCGGCGGTAGTGGGGGCCGCCGCTTGAGTTGCGGCTGAGACGCGGCGCCGATCACAGCGAGGCTGAGAAATGGCGCCGATCCGCTAAGCTCGGCGTGACCTACAGGGCGCGTCTGTCATACGCGACTTTGGCGTATATCAAATACTAGACTATGAAAATAATTTATATAGAAGAAAAGTAGCTGAGATGGTATACATCAACCACACCAAGAACACGATTAATAAACAAGAAGATACGGAGCTATTAAATGATATTTATTTTAACATCTTAAAAATTTGGTAATTATGTGTATATGTATAACCGATTGTTATGTGAGTATCGTAATTAAATTTGACCATCTGTATATTTAGTCCTGATGAGGCTGCGTAACAAAGCAGCGAAACGTTGACATATTTTTCTTATATTCTTGATTTTAATAAATTTTAACTTCTATGACGATTTGGTGGCAAATGAGAAATTGTGGAATTATTTCTGTTCCAGAAATTTTTTATTTGTTTGACTCAGCGTCAGAGAGGAGGTACAGCCTTACATTGCTGTTAAAATTGAAGTTTTATTTTTTAATGTAAAATTTTTTTTTTTCAGTCTTTTTAGACCAGAAAACATGTTTCTAGTACCATTTATTATTTAAATCATTCCAAAGTACACCCAAACTTTCTTATCATTATAAAACTCTGTGCCGCATGAATCTGAATGGAATCTTCCACCGTTCTTGATCCAAGAAGTCTTAAAATTTTCGTAATAATATTCTCTTCTACTAAAGTGTAACAGATCTTTGATAACATAATTTATTCAATTTACTAGTCATGAAAAGTGGCAAAAAATGTATAAGTTTAAGTATTTTCTGAAAAATTCTCCTCTAGCCAACGCAAGTATGCTCCTTACGACCTCAAGCTCACAGCCATTTATATGTCAATTAAGTATTTTCATAGTGAGTTAGAGGCTCGTGATTTTGACGTTTGGTGTGACCACAAGCCGCTCCAATTCGCCTTTTCGCAAGCCCCAGAACATGCGCCTATCGTTCGCCAGCGGCAACTGGCTTATGTTTCACAGTACACAACCTCTATCAAATACCTCCTAGGAGCCGCATCAAAGCAGCTTGACGAGAACAACAACGATGTCGGAGACCAAGACACATTTGTACTCGTCGACCATCGTCGTCAACGCCAGAGTAATCGGACGGCAAAAACAACATCTGGACCTGTCTGCGGCTGGCAACTGCCGAAGCCACGGCTAGCGCAGCGAAGAGTTCACCATCGACCAGACGCAATCGTAATCAAGGCGAAGGATGCGTCTTCGTAATCGGTCGGGAGCAGCGTCCAAAACATCAGACGCAATGTTGCAGGGGCCCTGGTGCTGCAACTCAAGAAAAAAGTGGACAATGTCTCCACTCTTGGTGCGAAATTGGACCAAGTCCTCGGTGACGCGGCCACTGCCAGCGCTCTACAGCATACTACCATGATCGAGATCAGGGATCTCGATGAGTGTGCAACCAAGAAGGAGATCGCCGACGCGCTGAGCACATCGCTGGGCGCCCCGAGCCTCAACAAGGAAGTAGTAAGGTCACTACGAAAAGCGTACGCTGGAACGCAGGCGGCTGTTGCCGCGCTCCCGGACAACCTAGCCGCCAAGGCACAGAAACTCGGCCACATACAGATTGGCTGGGTCAACTGCCGCATCCGTGGTCGTAAGGATGCTCCGCGCTGCTACCGCTGCTGGAGCCCCGGTCACGTCTCAGCCCGCTGTAAGGGACCTAATCGCTCGGGGCACTGTTTCCGCTGCGGACAAGCAGGCCATCAAATAAATGACTGCAAGAACAACCCAATGTGCGTTCTCTGCCAAGAACGAGGCGTTGTCCACGACCATGCGACCACAGGCTGGTACTGCCTTCTTACACAGAAAAACACTCAAGCCCGCCAATGATGAGGATTATACAGCTGAACTTCAATCACTGCAAGGCTGCTCAGGATCTCCTGAGCCAAGACATCCATGAGCAGCGCATCAACGTGGCAATAGTGTGTGATCAGTACAAGAACATCGATCCACCATATACATGGCTCGCCGAAACCAACAGCCAAGCCACCATCTGGGTGCAGGGAGGTAGCCTAGTGCAGGAGCACCCAGCAAGAGCACGTCCCTTTTTCTTCTGGGGCCGTATAAGCGAAATCTACTTTTGCAGCGTCTACGGACCACCAAGACTCGCTGATGCAGGATTCTCCGCTCTTCTTACCAACATCACCGAGGAAGCCCGGGGCAAGAGACCGCTCATCATTGCTGGCGACTTTAACGCCTGGTCAACGGAGTGGGGATGCCGAGCGACGAGACAGCGCGCCACCACTCTCCTGGACGCGCTCGCCCCCCTCGAAGCTGTACTGCTGAACACCGGAGATACACCAACATTCACCGGTGCCCTGGGCTGCTCGGTCGTAAATCTCACCTTCGCCAGCGACACACTCGCTCTCCGAATAACATCATGGACCGTAAGCGAGCTCTACACGCATAGCGATCATCAAGCCATCGTGTTTGAGTTAGAGACCGTCAGACCGCCTAGACCTACGATGGCCGGTGCCGCGGTTCCACCCGGGCCTACAGAAAAGATGATAACGAGGCTCATGGCTGCCATTACCAGTGCATGCGACGCGTCTATGACCAAGGCAGGTAGACGACGCCGTCGTGGCGCAGTATACTGGTGGACAAGTGAGATCGCTGACCCGGTGCTCATGTCTGCAAGCACGAAGGTTTGCTCAGAGATCGCGTGGCCGGCCAAATGAAAACGCCTGCTAAGCGAGCTATACCTCCGCAAGACGTCTCCTGCGCGCTGCTATCAAGACCAGCAAGCGCCCATGCTGGAGCAAAGTATGCAACGAGGTCAACAAGGACGTATGGGGCAAACCATGCAAGACAGTCATGTCCCATTTCAGAGGACCTAGAGCAAATTCACCAAGCTCACCGACCATGGTGCGCCGCATAGTGGCTGCTTTCTTCCCTCGTGTTCCTGACGAGACAGCTCTGCCACCACCACTCTAAACAGAAGCAATTGTACCAGCCGTCACCATGGAAGAACTCCGAGAAGCATGCGGGAGGATCAAGGATCACACTGCGCCTGGGCCGAACGCAGTACCAAACGACGCTATCATGATCGCCGAATGCCACGCACCCTGACATCTCCTTGCAGGTGTACACGGCGTCACTGCAAACCGGTGTCTTTCCCGCGTGCTAGAAAAGACAGAGGCTTATCCTGCTGCTAAAGCCAGGGAAGCCACCCGAAGAACCATCGTCGTATAGGCCGCTGTGTATGCTTGACACAGCGGGCAAGATTCTAGAGAGAATCATCTGTGACCGCCTCGAAGCCACTACTGAGAGCCCTTGGGGCCTTTCAGACCACTAGTACGGCTTTCGGAAGGGGCGGGCAAGAGATGAAACCGCAGCACCAAGAAGTACTGTGCCGTAGTCTCCCTCGACGTGAAGAACGCGTTTAATTCGGCTCGGCGGAACAACATCAACGCTTCGCTACGCCGACTGTGCGTACCTGAGTACCTGCTGAGAATAATCAGAAGCTATCTCTCAGCAAGGATGCTTGATTGTGTTCCGGACGACGGACCAGAGACCCACAAAGTCACAGCAGGCGTTCCGCAAGGATGTGCCTTGGAGCCCATCCTGTGGAACGTCATGTACGACACCGTTCTGCGCCTCAACTTTAGAGGCAACGTAAGAATCGTAGGCTTCGTGGAAGACATCGACCCGGTGGCCGTGGCCAAGCACACGTCTCCTACGACGCGACGTACGTGATAGCCGGCGTACCATCGCTGGTGACCTGAGCGAGTGCGCATATACCAGCGCCGCCCCGATGAAGTCAAGGAGGAAGAGAGAAGAGAGACGCTGAACAGGGGGCAGGTCCGGTGGGACCGGGCCTCAAAGGGCCGATGGACACACCGGCTAATTCCGAACATCACGGAATGGGTCGAGAGGGGTCTCACACAAGTCCTGACCGGGCATGGCTACTTCAAAAGCCATAGCCAGCGCTATGATAACACCTTTAGCGCACTCTGCCCGGCCTGCCCAATCACAGTAGAAGACGCGGAGCATGTGTTCTTTCGCTGCCCGCGATTTCACGAAGAGAGGGAGAGACTCCAACAAGTCCTGCAAGAAGAAATCGAGCCCGAAAACATCATCAGGCTCATGCTAGAAACCGCAGGCAATTGGATGGCGGTAGCGTCTTTTGCGCAATCAATCGTCACCAGACTGAGGCAAGAGGCACAAGAGGCGTAAAAATGATCCGGACGATGCTGCAAGAAGAAGACGACGTTTCTGGTTCCCGAACCCCTAATCACCGTAAGGTGGACGGGGGATGTACGGAAAAGACACAGATGTAGCAGAGAAGCTCTATAGAGTCCCCACCGAAGTAATGTTTAACGACGGTTCCCGGTGGGGTACTCGTTTCGAAGGGCCACTGGCTGCAGAGTTCACTTCACCCACGTCCAAAAAAAAAAAAACACACACCCTTATCCATACAGACAATTGTTCAGAATGAAATGAAGATTCTGAATATGTGTC
Organism: Trichogramma dendrolimi; assembly: GCA_034770305.1. NCBI lineage: Eukaryota > Metazoa > Arthropoda > Insecta > Hymenoptera > Trichogrammatidae > Trichogramma > Trichogramma dendrolimi. The sequence continues at coordinate 84,389 of JAPMIB010000200.1, forward strand.
CGAAAATTGTCCTATGACTTCAATATGAAAACTTGATTTTGACGCCTATCACAAAGCTGCCTCTATGAGGAAGCAAAAAATATAGTTGCTAAGGCTAGATCTTCTTTTGAAGCAGCTAAATCAGTAAAGTCTGCTTCAAAATCTAAACTCAGCTCAAACCAATTTGATTGTGAAGTTAGTTCAGCACAGTATCGACTGGCGGTTCTGAGCTTGTTACTTCCTTTCCTACAAATAATTGTATTCTGTCAGTGTGTTGCAAAACTTATTTTTGACGAGACATCCAAACGTGGTCTTGGATTTGAGCTGAAATTTGATTGTACCAATAAAAAGTGTCAGTTTTCTTCAAGTGTACTGTCAAATAATCTAGTTAGACCTAAAAAAACATTTATGAAGTAAACAGAAGATCGGTTCTTGCCTCACGCACTGCAGGTTTGGGTCTAACAGGTCTACAAACAATATTTGGAATGATGGAATTACCTCAGTCAGTTACCCAATTTACATACCAGATTATCAATGAAAATATTGAAATTGCTGCAAAGAAAGTGGCCACAGAATCAATGCAACAAGCTGTTGCAGAAGAGCCACAACGTACCCCTAAAAGTGATCCTGGATTATCCATTTCTGGTGATGGAACATGACGTACACCAGGATTTACATCTTTACAAGGAGCTGCTTCTCTTATTGGCCATCACACTGGAAAAATTATAGACGTTATTACAAAAAACAAATTTTGTCAAGCTTGCAGAAGAGGGGAGAACAAAAATAAGTACTCAGCAGAATACTTAGAGTTGTTTGATGTACATAAAGAATAGTGCAAAGTCAACCATACTGGCAGTTCTGGTCTTATGGAAGTAGATCGTATTGTGGAAATGTTTGAAAGAGCAACAACTGTGAATAGTGTAAAATACAAAAATTATATTGGTGATGGTGACTGTAAAGTGTATGCTAAAATAAAACAAGTTACATGGGGCTCGAATCACTCTTTAAGAGAAACACAATCAGTGTCAAATAAGTTCACTCGAATTAACTGCAAATTTAATTACGTGCCAATTGCCGAAATAGCAGACGGCCTTCGGTCGCGTCGTACGACTCGGGAGCCGCTCCGAACTCTCTCGTGTTTCCCCCTCTCAGTCCACACCAGCCACACTCGACTCGTCGCACGGAGAGCGACACAGTTGTCAGGCTTATCTGCCTCGATCTAATTTGCCTACTTAAGGTATGATTAATGTTAATATATTTTATTCACTTATATAATATTGCATAATGTAATATAATGCTTTGGGCCTTTGCCTCATAAGCGGGAGAGAGAGAGAGAGAGAGAGAGAGAGAGAGAGAGAGAGAGAGGAGAGAGAGAGAGAGTAACGGATATAATATCCGTTACAAATTTTGGATGAAAATGAAGAGGTAAAATAAGTTTTAAAATAGTTTTAGCAATATTTTAATTGTCAAGTGAGCGTAGTGAAGCACTTTTATTGCTGGTTTTTGTAAAAGTGAGCGAGGTCTGACTGAACAGCAAAATTTATGCACTATTGCGTTACTATTGCCAATAGACCGGCAGATAGTGAACGATAATAGGTGCTGATTTTTAAACTTATGCCCTCGAAAAGTCTGAAAGATACATCGATAACAAGCTCAAATAACGGAATATTACGCCGTATTAGCGTGGCGATATTTTAAAGTACATATCGGTTTGTAACAAATTTCGGCCTTGTGTGATGATTTTTTAACATATGCCATTATTAAAAGATGATAGTTTGGCACTGATCGAGTCTTTATCCTGCTAGGCATAAGAGCAACTAGTGTCCTTTGATGTAGATCGATATGGTCATAATGTAAGAAAAACCCATGATTGCGTGCTGATTTTCAAACTTATGCCAATGGAAGGGATGAAATTTCGAAACTCATAGGATACATTAAAAATATTTGCATAAGTGCCCCTAGTAGATATAAAAATCTAGACTCTACGAAAGTCGTGAAAAATGTTTAATTCGAAATATTGTCAGCACACAAGGGCGAAAATTGTTACAAATTAAAAAAAAATCGTCGGGCTAATAGGGCGTAATATTCCGTTTTTTGAGCTTGTTATCGATGTATCTTTCAGACTTTTCAAGGGCATAAGCTTAAAAATCAGCACCTATTATCGGTCACTATCGGCCAGTCTACAAGAAAGAGTAATTATTGTGAATGCATACTTTACTCCACGTGTCCCGTATTGATACGTCAGCATCCAACACCAGCGCTCAAACATTGGAGTCAATTACAATGCTGTAGTGTGGCTTTCAGACACAAGAGCCTACAAATTTAAAACTTGAACGATGACACCAATTACACTTTTTTAAGCTCATTATTGATTATTTTTATATTTAGTATGGTCAATCAATTAATTTGAAATTTTTAACACTTTTTCAGTACTTCCGTACTTTAAATACAAGAGTGTCGGTGGTTTATATTGAAACTTGGCAAGGAGAAAATCAAATATTATTGGATAAAAATACAGATATTAGCAGAGCTCTTCTTGATTTTAATGATTACAAAACCAGAAATATGTTTCAAATTTTTCATGACACGGCACAGTTACTATCGTAAGTATGGGAATCATTTTAATTTTATAATATAATTATAACTTTTACATTATTTATAGGTATTTTATATTTTTTTGAATTATCACATTTAAGTTAAAAGATATGTAAGAAATGGTTTTAATAGCAATTATAAAAAGCGCATGCAACTGATAAAAAAAGAAATATTTTTTTATTAACAGTTTAGGAAATTTTTTCAGTTCAAAAGAAAACGGTAGCACTGCAAAACAGAGGCAGAGAATGAACATGAAGACATAATTTGAAATGTTTGAAGTTAATATCAGTTGAGGCTGATTTTATCTCTATTTATTTTGTTCATCTTTCATAAGCAACCATGAAAAAAAGAACAGGAGCTGATTTCCAGATCCTGAATACTTAATGGTACATTATTACTAGTGTATAAGTAACTTTTAAGTCAAGCCAAGTCAGAAAGTGCCCCCTATGGTACAAAGATTAGTGCTGCTGCTGTGACGACAGGCTGACGCTCAATAGATCGCGGGAGATCAGTTCGAGCACGCAGCCCGTGGACACGTGAGAGATTCGCACAGCGGTCATTGTTGAGATTTGCGAGGTTATAGCCGGAAAAAAGTACGAGTGTTCCGCCAATAAAGTCCGGAAGGGCTTGTTGTTTGTGCGTGCTTGCAAAGTTTGTCGCCCGTGAGGCAAGTTTCGCCCAGTCGGACCTGTGCGCAAGCAAGTGCATACGTGCAGAACGATAGTCGACACCGTCGCCCAGACGTGGGCATTTCATCGCATCTCGCCGTCGCACGCCGATCATCGACGCCCGGACGAAAGCTAATGGTTGCAGCAGAGACGTGTAGCGATCTAACATCGAGGGGCCGAAGAATTTGGGGTTAGTTTGTAAGATTTTTCTCGCGTTTCTTGGTCGACGCGACTGCCGGGTCGCGGGAGTGTGTACTTGCGTGTATGAGCTCAAGCTCGGCTAACGAGCAGGTTATCGGTGTGTGTGCTTGTGTGTTACGTTCGGCATCCAGGCCTGTAGCATCAGGGCAGATCGCCCGCGGCAACATACGAACCGCATCGCTGAGAACAGTGTGGGAGTGCCACGTTGCGTCGGTACACGTGCACTCGACATCGTCGCATAGATCGCGCGCGCAAGCCGCCATATTGACTCGGACGATTAGGACCGCATCACGAGATACGATCGACACGAGCGCTGAGCGTGCCCCTATTGGGCAAAGTCGGAAGCAAAGTAGGTTGAACTTGTGCCTCGTCGCGTAGTATTGGAAACCATCGCTCTTTGGGCAATTTGAAGTGGTTTTCCGGCCAATCGGGCCTTGAATTAAATAAAGCCTTAAATTTAATTGATATCCTAGCCTATTTATTTTGCGACATTTCTTTTCGCGGATTTCAGCGGAAGTTGCCGGAGTTCAACGGTGAGTCAGCGAGTCCACAGCAAGCTCGCACTGACGACGAGCCCAATATCCCTCTGGAAATTATCGACCAGGTAAGGTGGTCCTGTATTAAATTTATTCGACGGCAGGTGATTTGCTGCTTTTCCCCATCCCGGGGTCAGCCATGCGTCGCACAATTTCCAAAAAGTTTAATCTGCGCTCGAAACACTTTAATAGTGTAAACTGCGCATGTATCACTATTCTATAGAAACTTTTACTCTTTCGGGTTTCCAGTATGTGGGATTATGTTTGCCTGCTCTTTTGGAAAAATAATTTGTTCATGTAAATGCTGTGTCAGTAAGAAGTCTTTTCGGTGAATATCATGGAAAAACTTACATGTAAGTCAGTAATGTTCTTGTAAAACAAGATACGATTCAACTATTTGTGACGATTAATATAGTCATAAATACTTTTCGCAGATAACATTGGAAAGACAATAGTTTTCCTTGTCATTATTATTATTGTAATTTTTTTGGTCATGATAGTCTTCTTGGTCTCAAAAAAGTATTTTTCGATGTGAATGTTAAAAGTGATTGAATGAGTACCTTCAAAATCTTGCTACATTATATTTTTACTCGTCCTAATCTCGAGAGAGGGCGAGGCGGAATGTCAGAATTTTTTTGACTAACCCAGTTTCTCAAAAAAACCTGAATTTTTCGAGATAGCCGGAGAGGTAAAATTGATTTGAATGAAATTCAACCAACATTAAAGCAAATTTTTTGTATTCGCTTTGATTTTGAGTTCAAACGTGTACATATATTGTAAATCGATATGTAAATACGTGGGTGGAAGCAGCACTTGCTTCCATTGTATGTGCGAACAGATTTGAGTCTGTAAATTACGCGTCAGTGATGCGTACGCTTTTCGATCTTATTAACAACAAATACTTTCATAACATACATTATACGTTATACGTTATACATAAAGACAAGCAACATATTGAGCGTGCTTTTGCTGTACATTCACCTATTAGTCGACCTTCATTTGGAGAAGAATATTGAAAATTCAGACGACCAAGTCTATCAGCGCACGCTAAGAGCGGTGCAACCCGATGAGGTCATGAGACTATCAGCCAAAAGGGTTGAAAAGCTGTTGAACGATCAGATCCCAGTCAAATGAAAAATTTGAGACCTATTGATATCTCCGAAAGTAAAGCGGAATCGTGATCATTTCTAACACACGCTATTATTTAAAGTAGGTAAGCTCTGCAGCATGCAGTGGTATTATGAACTCGATGGCGCCTTTCCTGTTTACACATCCGTGATAGCGAGTTAATCAATGGAGACTACAGAGGACAAGGGAGGACAGTGTGGAAACGCTGCCGTTGATCAGTCAAATAAACGATTAAAACAGATGAATGCATAGCTGTAGCGAGAAAGTGCGTTCACGTGTTTTTTCGTCATAACCTTCGATTACGTTACCAAAAGGATCCGGGCTTATTTCTGTGAGCAGATCAAATGTTCCGACATTACCATCGATAAACACGTAGTCAAAGCCGATACAAGAACTCTGCATGAATTAAATAGCCGTGGGATCGAGCAACTTGATGAACTTAGAAATGCAGAAACACTGATAAGATTGTGACGTTGCGCCCTTGGCGAGCGTCGTTGTGTCGGCTACGGGGAATGTAATATTGGGTAACGCGGAGAGTAAATAGTCACGCTGTATTTTTCAGGTACAACAGCGATACGAGGCGACAATGAAGTCGGGCTTTCTGGGCCACGGTGGTGCGCGGACGTAAACATTGCAATGTTTACGTCTCTGCAGACCGTGTAGCGAGGCCCACTTCAATACGTATAGGCGAGACTCGCGTGCGTGAGCTAGCCGACGACGCGGCAATTCTTGTTCGATTGCGGTAGTGAGCAGAGCTCGATACGCGAACGCGCGACTTATTGTTTTTTCGGTAGCGAGGTTGGAGTTTGGAGTAGCGATTGAGTGAGAAGTGTGTTTTGGAGTGTGATTGATTTGGTAATGATGATAACCTCCAAGCTCCAGCGACCCTAAAATCGATTTTTTAAATGAACACCCCCACTTTTTATTGCAGATTTGAAAAGATCGGAAAATTTTACGTTGAAACATGTATTTTGTTTTTTTTTAAGGTCATTTTAAGGGCGTTACAGACGCAAATAAAGCCTCGATTTAACTTAGAATTGAGTTCAAGTAAGGGCATTTTTTCTAACTGACCTTCCTCCAAAATGATCTTGAAAAATATAATAAAATACTTATTTTCATGTAAAATTTTCCGCTCTCTTTAATGGGGACCTTGAATTTGACCTTGAACATAACCTATGCACTACGGTGAACCGAGAATCGATTATTCACACGGTGACCCCCATTTTCTATAACAGATTTGAAAAGAGCGAAAAATTTCACGTTCGAATACATATTTGGTTTTTTTTCAAGGTAATTTTAAAGGCGCCACAGTTCGAGAATAAACTCTTTAGCTGAGATTCATATTCGGTTAAATAAGGAATTTATTTTCGAACTGTGGTGCCCTTAAAAGACCTTAAAAAAAAACCAAAATACATGTTTTAATGTAACATTTTTCGCTCTTTTCAAATTTGCAATAAAAAATGGGGGTGATCATTTAAAAAATCTATTTTAGGGTCGCTCAAACTTTAAGATCCCGATGGATCCCCCGAGATACAAAAATTTTTTGAAAAAGTGTATCACCCTACTGAACACTTGCAGTGGCGAGCAATCAATTATTTGGACCATATAATTATTCTTGGAGTAGACTTCAAAAATCTTTGGGCAATGAACAATCAGACAGTTAAAGGTGAATGGCGTATATCCAAGGGCCATTGGATGCCGTTCTACCGTGAAGATGATAACAGCAAGGCAAATATACTCGTAGAGTGCGCAAGTCTCGCAATATCCTCTGTGCCCGAACGTGAGAAAAATACACAGCATTTGCAGTAACTGAAGTTGGTTTATTCTCGTTCACTCGACTAATATTTGGCCTGAATAATTCGCCGATGACATTTCAGCGATTAAACCACGCTTTGTTTGACTTTGAATGCGAATCGTTCATTTTTGGTTATTTTGACGACATCAACGTCGTCAATAACTCAAAAAAGCGTGAAAGTGTCTAAACGACACAGGCCTGACTAATAATTTCAAGAAATGCGAGTTTTGCCGGTGGAGTGCCAAACATTTAGGGTACATGCTCGACGTGCTGCTTGTACTTTTTTGTTGGGAGAGAGTTGACTTTTTTATATGCGATAACGGCAAAGAACAAGTAAATAAAGACGCAAGTGCGTCACCCGCATTTACCAATCATGTCCAATATTCGAGACCCGTAGAAAGTTGCGTCGCTAGGTAGAGACCCCGATGATAAAATACTGGGAAAAACGTGTTCATGTGTGTTAAATATCACTGTGTCAGGAAGGGTTTCGGTTGACGATAAACGCCAATAACGGGCCAAGTATTCTCATTTAATAGATTTCCTTTATTTATCTTTAGACTCTAAGCGCTACTCTCGCCTCGACGCTCGAGAGGCTTGACAATAATAACAGAACATAATACATAAGTTGGCTATTTACAAGCGACGAACAATAAAACATAAATACAATATTAACTAATTTGACAAAAACATTACAAATATAACACTGACATCTTATTGTAGATCGTCCTCGATCAACATCTCGGGCTCAGGGAGCCCTCAAGCCCTGGCTACAATTTCAATTGCCAATTTTCTTATATTTATTATTTTATTTCTGATACATTTGATTAAAATGTGCTTGAGGACGCACCTCCCATCATTGGCATGCTTCGAGACGCATAACGATTAGAGCTAATCAATTTTCTTTTGCGCTTGTAAACGGCTCGACCACCTCATCACAACGTCACCCTCCTCTTCGTCGCTGGACGACTCTTCGACGTCATCATACTTATTAACCGGAGGCGTCCAAAGCTTCAGTTGAGTTGCATGAGCCGTTGAGCAATATCTGTTCACCTTTTTTGTATTTATTTCGGCTATGCGGTATGAATCGCTTGGCAATACTTCAGTTATTACCAACGGTCCACGATTCTTGTATTGGAGCTTGGTTAAATCACCCGTGTATGTAGGGTTTACCTTGAAAAATACTAAGTCACCCACGTTAAATTTATGTGGGTGGCTTATTGGGGCTGACAATCAATACAAACACGACTCTGTTTCCGCTGCTTGATTTTACAAATGGACCCACGTAATCCTCGATTACGTTTATCTCGAACGGTCTTTTGCCAGGCGGAATAGGGTGTGACTCGCCACGCTGTCTACCGGGGCGCTTCTTTGCAGCCAAACATTGGAAGTAGGAATAAACATGCTGTTTAAGATGATGCCGAAGCCCCGATTTTGACCGACCGAGCATAAAAAATGTAAATTTAAATAACTTTTTTACTAGACCGATTTTCGAAAACGGCTCTGTGGAGCCCTCCGTATTGATGCCGTGAACAACTGTATCAATTTTCATCCTATTCCATTCAACAGTTTTTCCGGCAAACAAGATCGAAAATTTTAAGCCTGAAAACCTAAATAAAAAATTTCGATCCCGTTTTCTGGAAAAACTGTTGAATGAAATGGTTGAAAGTTTTCGTCGTTTTATTAGAAGCCTTTAATTTAATGGGCCTAAAGTGCATTTGCTCATCTAATTTTTACAAAAACATGCGAAAAATTTACTCAATTAAATACAATATATTATGTCATCACTCTGTATTTTTTTTCTGTTTTAATATACACTTTTTCCTCAGAACCATTCTTCCATCAATTCATAAAAAAGACTAAATGTCATTAATGTAAAGAATGTAACTGAAAGATAAGATAATGTTATTATAGGTCGTTGAATTAAACATTTAACTAACTATTCAAAACATTTTTGTGAAATATATATTGTTTGCTTTTGGTTTGATGGTGTGATGCTCGCATCGGATTTGATCGAGACGGCCGGGCAAGTAGAGTCATAAGTACGGTTTTTTTACATACCACATTCAATTATATCATAGCTACGTGATTGATTATTGAATTAATGTTAACAATCATATAATTGATTATTAAATTTTTATCAAAAACTTCATATTATGGTTATAGTTTAAGGGAAAAAAAATTTAGTTTAAAAATGATCAAAACAAAGAATTGTGAAGTAAGACTCAAATTATAAGGACCAGACTGTCATACTTTTTGCTACACAATCTTTTGATGAAAGAATTTCCACGATTTTTGATTATTTTATCAGAAATCTAAAATTTTAATCAATAATGATGAAGTGTTAGTATGATTTCCAAGAAACCACTCTACACCAGCTTATGAAATGTCAGACTCTTACGATGGAAACATTTCATTTTTCAACAAAACGTACAATTTCTTTTCGTAAAGATAAAAAATTAAATTTTCCATTTTCAAAGTTTAATCAGAATTGTCACTATTATCATAAAATTGTAATATGAAGTCCAACAAACAACTTTACACAAGCTAGTAAATTTTCAAACCTCTACGATGGCACACTTTTCATGTATCAACAAAAAGTTGTAAGTTCTTGTCGTAATGGTAAAAATGAGATTTTCCATTTTCAAATTTTATATTCAGAATTTCAAGTCTATTATAATGAATTTCAAGTATAAATCAAAAACCTCGACTATGTTAGAAAAAGTCGTCGCTAGGACTTTATTCATATAAGGTGCACCGAATAGGCTACCTGGGTTGACAAAGTAGCAAAAACATCTCGACTTCCTCGGAGAAAGTCGTCGCCGGGTATGTATTCATATCTGGTGCACAGAGTAGGTCACCCGGGGGGACAATGTAAGTTTCTATAAACGATTTATTTGGCTAGGCTCTGTCGTAAGCCACAAAACAACAAGTTTATTACAACGTTTACAAAAATTAAAAAAACAAAAAAATGCAAAAATATAGCATGTAGTGTTTCCCGGAGAAAGTCATCGCCGAGGCCAGATTTCGACCTAGTGCGTGAGCGGGCTACCCGGGACGATATTTGTGCGAAAACATCGTGACTTTCCGGAGGTCTTCGATATATGCGACATATACGCGACAGCGCGTATATATACATCGTAACATACATATACATTAGGGTGGTCCACTTTTTCAAAAATTTTTTGTATCTCGGGAGATCCATCGGAATCTGAAAGTTTGAGGTTTAAAATGAAGTTTCCTTTAAACGAAAACTCAAATAAATGATTTTAGATGGTTTCGATGGATTTTTGAAGTTTAAAAACGTGCTCCTAAAAAGGAGCAAAATCGGGCAACCATTCGATTTATTTCAAACTTTGTTCAGAGTGTAAAAATGATCTTAACGATACATTTTCTTACGTGTCTGCGAAATCGAATATCGTAGTTAGTTTTGACCTAGGAGTACGATTTCATTGAAAAAATAAACTTTTTCGATCGTTCATTTTCGCAAATTTCACAAGGTTCATTTTCGAGCGAGCGGCAAATAGACAGAAAAAATCTAGAAAATTTTTTGACACCACCAAAATTTGGGATTTTTTATGACGAATCCAACGGTATATATTAGTATACACTTGAAAATTATTATAATGCCGAAAAAGCACGATTTTATCCCAAAAAACGATATTAAAATATGGAAAAATATATTCGTTTCTTCAAGAAAATGGCTGAGTATCATCACTAATGAGAATAATTGAGTACAATTATCTGATAGGTTTTTTTCTCACCTTTCAAACGCCTTTTTCAGAGTTAAAAAATTCGAAAAATTCACCGAGATACAGCTGTTTTTGTACGATGCACTTTTTTTGCTTAAAATTCAATACTTTTGAGCTGGCTCTATTCATTAAAAAACCAGCAAAGCATATTTTTAAGCAAAAAAAGTGCATCGTACAAAAAACAGCTGTATCTCGGTGAATTTTTCGAATTTTTTAACTCTGAAAAAGGCGTTTGAAAGGTGAGAAAAAAACCTATCAGATAATTGTACTCAATTATTCTCATTAGTGATGATACTCAGCCATTTTCTTGAAGAAACGAATATATTTTTCCATATTTTAATATCGTTTTTTGGGATAAAATCGTGCTTTTTCGGCATTAAAATAATTTTAAAGTGTATACTAATATATACCGTTAGATTCGTCATAAAAAATCCCACATTTTGGTGGTGTCAAAAAATTTTCTAGATTTTTTCTGTTTATTTGCCGCTCGCTCGAAAATGAACTTTGCGAAATTTGCGAAAAAGAACGATCGAAAAATTGTATTTTTTTCAATGAAATGGTCAAAACTAACTACGGCATTCGATTCCGTGGACAAAAATACGTAAGAAAATGTATCGTTAAGATCATTTTAACACTTTGAACCAAGTTTGTAATAAATCGAATGGTTGCCCGATTTCGCTCCTTTTTAGGAGCACGTTTTTAAACTTCAAAAACCATCTAAAATCATTTATTTGAGTTCTCGTTTAAAGGAAACTTCATTTTAAACCTCAAACTTTCAGATTCCGATGGATCTCCAGAGATACAAAAATTTTTTGAAAAAGTGGACCACCCTAATATACATACATACATACATGTACACAACACACGCATGCAATGCGTATGAGGTGTGAACACTTTTTAGGTGTGAACATTTTTCAGGTGTGACCATTTTTTTATGCTTCTCACTTTCATTATGTTGTTTTTATCGAAAGGCGTGAACTTTTCGAAACATCGAATACCCCATATCGATAAGATTTTTTCCAAGGAATCTAATGGGCTTATCAGATTCTCGATATCTCTTATCAAATTCAAATGAGAGCGAAAAGAAAGTTTGCGGAAAGTTTTGCGCTGTATATGAGTAGCGGCGTGTCGTCACTCAGTTCCTGTCATACTTGCCAGGTGGAGCCCGACACGCCCTCCTCGATATGCTGTCGTATTAAGTTACTAACTTTTTAGAAAATTTTATATCGTCCTGAAGAGGCTGACAAGTTAGACAAAACGTGGACAATTGAATACGATAAATTTGACATTTTTTGGTAAAAAGTTGCGGATGATGTTTTCATTTTTAAATTTTTTCTTTCAAACGTCGGGTTGGATGAGTTCCACCTTCATACCCATCGTAAAATAAAAATATTAAGGTAGAAGGGTTAAATAAAAATAATTATAAAACACTGAATCTATGTATCTGTCCCTCAACATGATGGCAATAGTTTCCATCATCTACCTACAAGTGAGCAGCAGAACTTCACATTATTGTCGGCTGTGATAGGGTACAGCTCCCGAAACGCCTCAAGCATCTGTGCGACAGCATCATTTAGGTAGCCTATCTGCCATAGGTGTTTGGCAACTGCGACTTGAGCGATATCGTCTGTTAAGCCCAATGTGTTCAGCCTGTGCTGTAAGTTAAGGCATAGAATAGTGTTGTACGTTACGTTTTACAGTGTTGGGCTCAAAACTGACGCTTGTGGCCCACCTACCGCGATGCTGATGGCTTGTGATCAATCATCGATAATGTACCTAAGTACTCTGTCTTGAAAATAATCTGAAGCTACCCCTCAAGAAAACCTCTGTAAACCCTTACTATTACCAAATGTGGGTTCCTGGACTAATTTAAGTATTAAAAGATGTTTAAAACACATTTTTGAAGGTAATAAAAACTTATACTAACATAATCCTTATGAAGAATCTTTTTCACCTCTGAGTCTTTGGTATTAACCCAATTTTTTTTTTGTGTTTCTGGGTATATAATAATGAATCTACCTCAACTTGTTGGGAAATGAAGATTTTTGGATTAATTTTAAATGTTATTTGAAAATATTTGCAATTTTCTCACTCCATAAGGAACTTCTTAAACGAAAAAAATGAAACGTACGAAAGAGACTTAAAATTTATGAAAAAATATGTTGAATTTTTTTAGAATTTTTGAGAATTTTCAAGAAAAAAAACATGACTTTGGTCAGGCATATTTTCTTAATAAGTTAGATTTTTTATATTTCTGAATAATTTCTTAACGATTTTTAAACAATTCTAACAAAAGTAAACCTTTATTTTCTTGCAGTGGTAAAAATTTTGCTGGTGGCGAGTCTGGAATTGCAGCACCAGATACTGTTTGTAGTCAAAAATCGGTTGGAATAAGTGTGGATATTAATACCTATGAACCTCATTTATTAGCTGGATCTATGGCTCACATGATTGGTCATAATATAGGCATGTCACATGATGACGGAAGTAGGTATCACTTTTTTGCGATTAAAATTTTTTCTTTTTAAGGTTTTGAAATCAAAGAGCATGAAATTGTTCTCAATCTTGTTTAAAATATTGCTTAAACCTTTATTATATTATCAGTTTTCATAGTTAAAGTATGTTTTAGCATATGTTTTTTTTTAATAAATCAATAGCTGTTTTATATAATTATTTTTTCAAAGTTTTACGTAACTAATAAAGAACATAGAATGTATAGTTCAAACTTTAAAACATTTTAAACTCAACATTAGGCTGTTTAGACTTTTTTCATAAAATTGAATGCCGTTGGCACTTTAGCCCTTAAAATACTTAAAAAGTTTTACAAATGCATTTCTCGTGTTAGCCTGAGAGATTTTAAGAATTTGTTGAATAAATAATTTTAAATATTAAAATTCTAATTAGCGTTTTCCCGGGTTGATTAGCTATGATTAGTATCCTGCACTGTTCTCTCTGCGGGGAGGAGTAGTCCTAAAGAAATAAATAATGCAAGACGTATATTCATGCAAGACTTTGATTTACTAATAGAAAGTAACTAAAAAAGCGCATATACATTAGGATGGTCCACTTTTTCAAAAATGTTTTGTTTCTCGGCGGATCCAACGGATTCTGAAAGTCTATAGTTTGAAACTAACAAGGAGAGCCTTTCATCTTCGGGTCACAGATCCTGGCCAAACTTGTTTAGGGGTCTTCTTGTGTGTAATAATGAAGCCCCCTATGGTTACTTTATTCCAATGGGCCCTGGAAACCATTGTAAAGAACTATGAAGTATTTAATATAATATAATTTTAAATAACACTATATAATAGTGTATCAATCATGTTAGGCTTACACAGTCAAGTTCAAGTGCCTCAAACGTATTTGTACTTGAACTTTTCCATGTTTTTCATACCTTAACAATAAATAAAAACTCTAGTTCAATTGGTTTGAGGTCAGAATTTAAATGAGCAAACCAAAGGGAGCTAAATGTAACGCTATTATCGTTAAATATTTCTAAAAACATGCGCACAATTTTTTTTATTCACAACTTACCATTCCTACTCTCTCACCGATTCAATTCAAGTGTATTAACATACATTTTGAGTGCCTGAAATGGGTGAGAGAGTAAGAATGGTAAGTTGTGTATAAAAAAAATTGTGCGCATGTTTTTAGAAATGTTTAACAATAATTACGTTACATTTAGCTCCCTTTGGTCTGCTCATTTAAATTCTGACCTCAAACCAATTGAGCTAGAGTTTTTATTTATTGTTAAGGTATGAAAAACATGGAAAAGTTCAAGTACAAATACGTTTGAGGCACTTGAACTTGACTGTGTAAGCCTAACATGATTGATACACTATTATATAGTGTTATTTAACATTTATATTATATTAAATACTTCAAAGTGCTTTACAATGGTTTCCAGGGCACATTGGAATAAAGTAACCATAGGGGGCTTCATTATTACACACAAGAAGACCCCTAAGCAAGTTTGGCCAGGATCTGTGACCCGAAGATGAAAGGCTCTCCTTGTAAGTTTTCAATTTGAAAAAATTCGGAATATTTATTTTTAGAAGTGTCAATGGCTTTTTAGAGTTTGAAATCGTGGCTCTACAAAGGAGCGAAATCGGTCATCCAGGAAATATTTTCCAAACTCTGTTCTGAGAGTAAAAATAATATTATCAATGTATTATCTTACGTATTCTTATCTGGAGCATCAAATACCTTAGTCAATTTAGTCCTGCAAGTTCGTTTTCATCGAAAAAATGGACTTTGTCGATTTAGAAAAATTTAGAAAAAATTTAGAATTTTTTTTCGACAAATTCATCGGTAAATATTATTATATACTATAAAATTATTTACATACAAAAAAAAGAGTTTATCGATCGTCAGTTCATGTAAAAAATTGAAAAATCGAAAAGTATATTCGTTTCTTCAAGAAAATGACTGAGTATAATCACCCACGAAAAAAATGCTCTAAACCATTTGTTAAGTTTTTGTCTCATTTTTCCAATGCCATTTTCAAATTTTTGAAATTTGCAAGTTTCGCTGAGATATAGATGTTTTCGTTTGAGACACTTTTGCAGCTTAAAATTCAGTTTTTCTGAGCTAGCTCTATTTATTAAAAAACCAGTGAACAGAATTTCGTATGATGAGTTTTGCGCTTAAAAAACGCGTCAAATAAATACAACTGTACTTCAAGGAAATTTTCGAATTTTCAAAATCCAAAAACCTATCAGATAGTTGAATGTAATTTTTATCATGAGTGATTATACTCAGCTATTTTGTGAGATTTAAAAGGGTTTCCATAGTTTTGTCGCATTTTGTATGTTACTACTTTCTTTAAAACTTCAACCTACCTATGCGGGTCTCTAGTCAATTAAAAATTTTTTTCCTGACATCCAATTCAAGGTCTAGATGTCAACTTTCAACCCAATGTATCAGAGTTTTAAAATTGGCATTATTTAAAGAAAATTTAATCAGAAAAAGACTTCGAAAAAAAACGGCTATTTTTAAAATTGAAAAATCGCCTTAGGGCAAAGGTTAACATTTTTTAAATGAGCCAAAATTTCAGGGGAAGTATTTTTTTGATACCTTAAAACTTTTAAAGGGGCGTCCCGGATAATTTGAAAAAATTGATTTTTATTTTGTCAGTCTAGCGCTCATATACTAACGGACCTTGTGTCGCTCTTTCCCCGAAATCGATGAAGTCGCGATCATCACAGCTTTTCTCAGTTATCCATTCATACTCGTGGCAGAGATTTATCATTTTTCCGTCGTGCGAATCATATTTTCGCAAGAGTTTTAGCAGATGCATAAGAAATAAATGATGGATCTAAGCCGATCATATCGGTATTGGTTTCGCTGGCCACGCATGTCCGAAATTATGTTACTTTTTGCATAACGTATGTGTTATCGAAATTGTGAATTGATAACGCGCACACTGCATCAAAACGTAGTACATGCTTACTGAACATAATTCGAAGTCCTGGGGCCGACCATGCAATTTCGAATTGCAAGATAATTCAAATTATACAGCAGCCTTATTAATTGAATTTCCTTGAATTTTGGGACACTGATACATTTTACACTTCAATCATCGCTTTTTGAACGGAAAAATTTTTTTATTTATCTTTTAAAATAATCATCAATAGTGGACCGTTTAACAAAACTTATTTTTTGTATAATAAAATCTTCCACATTATTTAAATTGGATGAAATAGTCTGTGTATCTGATTGAGACTTAAGGGGGGAAAAGTACCTAAAACCTCAACAAAAAACATTTTTTTGTTTACTTTTTTGATGGGACTTTTCCTCAGCTTTCCAGTGCCGTGATCAGAATTTTAAAATTATAATTTTACCGCGAGGTACAGGCTATTTAGTACCGATACTTTTATGATTATTTTAGCAAAAATGAATGAAATGACTCAAGATATAGTTGCCGTTCTTTCATAAGTCGGTAGTATCATCTATTGATACTCGTTTATTCTTTGGTTATAGTACATGCAGCAGAAATTTGTTTGCTTACATGGCTATATGTGTACATTAACGTCACCACTCAAACTACGTGCTTTGCGCATATCTTCTGTCTCTCTCAGTTTCGTGGTCGTACCCGGATCAAAGGTCAATAACAGTCTGCTGACTGCTTCTTGATTTTCCAATGACTAAAAATTACATTTTTTTGAAAGTGAAAAAAGTTTATGTACAGTGAAATTATATATTTGCAACTTTACATAGTGTTTCATAATAAAACTATGAAGAAATTTCAATAGCTTTTTGTAAGAAATGTGACATTTTTAACCGTATAAATCAAGAAATACAGCAGTACATATGTAAATTGACAGATATACTGAGATGTACTTTTGTGTGTTTTAAAAGATTCGTCACGGGATAGGTGATTTATAGGTAACAACAGTGAATATCAGTAAGTTTAAATAATTAAGATAATGGTTTATTAACGACGTTTTGCGTTGACAAAAGTAACTTTCAATAAATTACACTTCATTTAAATCACATTACTTGATTCAGATTTCTGCCATAACAGTTAGATAGCTCACTGACTACTTTAAGGGTTAAAGCTTGGTCAACCTTGCTGTTCCAAATGTTATTCAGATTTTATGTTTAACGCGGAGCGTATTGAATCGAGAAGGATGAGGTGAATTAATAAATTGTTGATTTACCTTCGTCGGTGGGCTATACTTGTTTATGGTGGCGTCCGGGGCCCCGCTTGTGCTCGGTCTTGGATCCCTGCACAGTAAATTTTGTATAATCACCACGACACGAGTTACCCAAGAATGGATGATATGATCTTCACTCTGTCTGTCCCTTGCATTGAGCACGGATGATGTCAAACATAAGTCGAGACAGAGTGAATGTGCGAGAGCTTCTAACGGCACTTAACTAGGTGTCAAGACCTGATTCGGAAGCTCTCTCTTTAGATGAATGAGATCTAACGGAGACGGGCTCCAGGTTGGATAGGATGTGTTGCGTCGCTACTCACATTGGCTCTGGATTCGCGGTACCTTGCTTCGGTCACACGGATCCACGAACGAATGTTCAAATCCGTTTGTCACTCGCGCTGCAATATGCACTCACGGTTACGGCACAGATCAAACTTCACGACCAACCGCGCGATTTTATACACTACAGCGCGGCTTTCTATCCTCTGTCTCTCTCACTCGCTCGCAGCGTTCCAGCGTTCATCATGAGAGCAAAAACATAAATTTTTGCTTGTGCGGTTGCAATACATCAGTGTATATGTATGTCAATGTTCTTTATGTATGTGTATGTGACTGCATCATGTATAATTGTATGTTGTATCTGCATAAACAATAATACTGCATGCCGTATGCATATAAAAAAGATGATTGATACATTTTGAGTGATTTTTGTTCATAATCGTAGATCCAGTGACAAATGTGTTATGAATATGAGTGAATAGGTGGAGTTTTAATGTGAAATTCTACACACTCATGTAAAAAATTGATTTGAACATGATCAACTTAGTCACCAGTCACCACAAGAAACCAAGACTAGTGTGTACTGACATTAAAGTAAAACTTATAGAATGTCATGATGAACTGTGCGCATTTGACTGTGTGTGACTGTGTGGAATAATTAAAAATTGTCCTTGTGGGTCTAATATGTTGAAAATGTATACTTAATCGCTTTTTTTCCATTGCCCAAAAAGTTTTAAACAGCCTCAGTGATTTAAGACTATTAGTTATCACATATATTGGGGTATTCTTGTTCTTTTCAACTCTTGGGCAGTTACGTTTCATCTCAAAATTGCTCTGTTGCTGTAACTTTCCATGTGAACCGTGTGAGCAAATGAGCTGAAATTCTCAGAGGTTATTATACATAAGAATGGCTACAAACTCAAGCACTTTCATAGGTATTGGACCAAATTTGCACTTTTTTCAGACCATATCCTAGCATAATCTATCATTTTATCATATTATATTAATGAATAAAAGTGTATATATGGCTGTCAAATTTGTTTATAATTAATTAAAATATCTGAAAGTGCTTGCGATTGTAACTACACATCTACTGAACAAAATGACGACCTGTATGACCATGATTGAATCATCGATTTCAGCTGGATCCTACGGCACAGGTATACCTCTCAGGACTGTGGGCTTGCTTCATCGAGGAGGGTTCTATGGTGAATGGGACCTCAATTCGCATGTTCTAAAGTGAAAAACTTTAGAAAAAGATTGAAAAAAACAGAGTTTACTCTGTAGAGTCCAAAAAAAATTTTTTTCTTAATTGTTAATCAATTTTTTTTAAAATGCAGGTTTAAGGTACCTTTCCCCTCTTGAAACATTTTATCAATTTTGAAATATATTCATGAGGTTGGAAATGTGCGATCACTTCAAGTTATGAGATGATTCAAATTATATGAGTTCGAATCGTATGATTTCCAGTGTGAATTGTTTTTCCAACGAATAAAAGTTGAATATTTTTATTTTGTAAGTAACGGCTTTGTTTATGCTTCCTTATTCAAGAAAATCACATAAAATTTACATTTTATTTCTATCACAAAGAAGATGCATTTATCGTATTTTTTCATACATTTTTTATACAATTCACTATTACATGGATGATTTAAAAACTTTTTTTTCGTTCATCAGGATCAGATTGTCGTTGTTATGATTGGCATGGTTGCATTATGGCTCAATCAATTGTTGGTTTAGAAAATGTTCAACCATATAAATTTTCTGAATGTAGCAGGGCTGATTATGTTACGGCGCTGAAGAATGGTAAAGACGTATGTTTATTAAATAAACCAAATGAGGTAAGTATCTTTACTCATTTTTCAACATGAAATTGTTCAGTTTTGCTTTGAAAAAATAACTTATTTTTTATCTATAGTACCGAGTAACATTAATATTATTAGACCTAAAAAAATTGATTTTAAAAAATGTGTTTGGCTGTATACACATAAAATTTTGGTGTAGCAAGTAATTATCATGATACTGCTATATAATTTAACTCTCATGCAGATTTTTTCTTTCATTAATAATGAAGTTTGTGGATACTATTCAATTCGCTCGTTGTCAAGATGCACTTACAGCGACTCATGAGCATAAAGTTTGACAACAAAAACATGTCTGTTCAGCCAAATAGTCTCGTTTTGGATGGTTATCGACAGAAAAACTAGGTAAACGGTTTCCTTGATTTCGTACGAATTTTAATATCTTTGAAGACAACTGATTCATGAATTGTAGTGACTTGTCTATAGTCTTATCCAGTATGCAGAGCTCATTTTACGTTGTACTGCAACTTAACTTTATTCAGGCTTGTGTTCAATTATGTCGAACATATAATTTGTTATCGAGACATCCATCACCGTTCAGTCAACCATCAGCCAGCTTGGCCTAGTTGCAAAGTGAGCCTCGAGTATTTGGTAATCTGTGTGAGATAAGCCAGTTAGTTGAATCATTTATGCTGTCACTAACAATCGTCTGCTAGCTGCGCATTAGGGTAAGCGGTTTTCGGACGATTTTTGAAAGAACACGTGCTCCGCGTCTTCTGTCGTGGAGGGGTAGGCTGGTCAGAGTGCGCTAAGAGTGTCATCATAGCACTGGCTATGGCTTTTGAATTAGCCATGCCTGGACAGGAGTTGTGTGAGATGGTAGTTCACTTCTCCATGTCCCCTCTCAACCCATTCTGTGATGTTCAGAATTAGCCGGTGGGTCCATCGGCTCTTTGAAGACCGGTCCCACCGGGCTTGCCACTTGCTCAATGTCTCTCTTCTCTCTTCCTCCTTGACATCCTTGGGGCGATGCTAGTAAATGCGCGCATTTACGGTCTATTATGTGTCGTCGAGGTTATGTCGCCTGTTGATTTTGGCCGGGTCGCATTGTTGGTTGCCCGTGAATTTTCTTCTCGCGACGAAACACGCCACGACTCTTCACTTCAATGAAGTCGCTCTCTGCGTTCCATCCGTTTGGGACGTTGTTGTTATTTTCGTTGAACTTGGCCTGCGCAGGAGAAATCGATCCTGAGCTACGCTTGAGCGTCCCGGAGATACCTGGCAGCGACTATGCCGGGCAATTTCGACCTTGTTTCAGTTCTGTGGGTGGTACCAGGGGCGCAAGGACTGTCACGCAGCTGCAGGAAGCAGAAGGCGGTCCTCGGTGCTCCGACGCTTCTTTGAGGGCCACGATATCACGCTCCAGGCAGCATGTATAGAGGTGCATCTGGTAGTGAACGTTCCCTCTTATTTTCAGGCAGTCCGAGAGGCCGTGAATAAGCTTCTCCATTCTCTCCAATTTGACCTCACAAGAGCCGCTATGAAAATCCGCGGTTAATGGGAGCTTGACTTCTTTCGCCTCTTTAGCCTTTTCTTAGAAAAGTGGCAACGCCAATATCTTCCACATTATCTCATAAGCGACCTCCTCCTCGGTTGGCACCGACACCGTATTGCTGGAGCTAAGCCAGATGGACATGGGGGTCTTCTCGAGAGGCCCTTTGTTTTTTCTGAGCGCCTGCAGGTTCAGCAGCCCGTCTGACATGACTGCTGCCTGAGCCACGACTCAAAGCGGTGAGTTTTCAAGCATGGGCCATGATATTTACCGCGCCAGGCGCTGGCGCACGGCGCACTCACACAATCTCGCAGCACACACCGAGTTGGCTTCGCGTGATAGATATGTCGCGATGTACTTTAGGGTGAAGGAAAGGAAAGGGGAATCTCACCCACCGGACTCTGCTTTGGCTGATGTGTCGCATAACACGTCACCGTTTAAAATACAGAATAGTAGAATCATACACTTCTTCGAATCATCAATAGTTACTTACAAACCACCCTCAGCCGAGACGATTGGGCATGAAAACTTGAGCTAGTTTTTTTTACTTTAATGTATTATCGTATTATCTGTCATAGAACTTATTATCAAGATACCAAGTTCGAATAAGATAACAAGATAACAAGACCATAAGTTCCATCGTCTTGCCCGAGAGTGTGTTAGTAAGTATTGATGATTCAAAAAAGTGAATTATTCTCCTGTTCTGTATCTTAAACAGTTAACTATTAACTAAAAATCGTGAAATTGAGCAAAACATGAGAATAAAGGCTACATTCGCTTAGAGGAGGCAGAAAATATCATTTGTACTGGCGTGTTTTCTCATTTTATAGAATCTTTAAAGAAATTCTCTTATTCTTTCTATCTTTACTTATTCTCTTCTACCACATTAAGATCAACTATGTCACACCATGGTTTAAACGCGACCATGGGACTGTGTGTGTCCCTTTCAAAAGAGGGCTTCTCTGGAGCTTCGGGCTACCTGTGGGCTAAAACAGGGAAAAGGCGTAAGAATAACGACTTGAGCATATAATAAATAATATAAATCTACCGACTTATTCACACACTCACACATTCACACTACAATGATTAGTTGTGCTAGTCAGCCGACCTGACACTCCAACTGTCTCGCAGGACAGCTGCGTCGGTGACTGCAGTACCACTAACACTTCTACCAATAAAATATGATTCTTACATTATTTGGTGGGCTTTCTTCAGCTACAATAGCTGACATTGTCAGCACGACAATAATCACTCCGGTGATATAATAACACTCTCTTGTTTATTAACTACTTTAAAATGGCTTCTGACAGTCCAGTGCTCACTATTAAATGATAACGAATCAAACAATACATTGACTACTCGTCCACTGTCCACTGAACTCTTTGCCACCTTTATATAAAGAACGCGTTTATATAAAGATCGCGTATGCTCAGATCACACTATCTCTTTAAGCTACTGAAACACAAGTAAGTCGTCTGCTTCTCTCCTCTCTCCAGCCGATCTTGCTCTCTCCCGGTCCATAACGAGTAAGAGAGAATGACGACCTTGTCGCTTGTACTCGTCACACATATGGTAAACGTGAAACATAACATACCATCGATAAGATATATATTCTTACAATAACAGATCCGAACGACGTATGCAGCGAATCTACAACGGCTCATCAGACGCCACGGCGTCAAAACTATGAATTATATTTAATGTGCGTCTCTCTTGACCTTACAATAGCAACATATTAAGATCTCACAGCTCAAAATTTATAAAGTTATAGAAACGATATAACATTTATCGTTAGGACTGTATTTTTCGGATCATACGTATAAAATATTTGCTTAGCTTATTTACAACAATTGGCACGAAATTAAAAAAATTGTGCCCTTAGCGCCCTAGTGGGCTAAAATTTTACTAAAGGCTATTTTAACATATCCAAATAATATACTAAATTTTTCGCGGAGACGGGCTCGCGGAGAACATGGTCTTGCGCGAACTTCATATTCGGCAGAAGCCGACCAAATTAATTATTTTCTTATCATCACAGGTCATTGCCTAATTAAATCCAAACTATTTCTGTTTTAACTTAGTATTTAATATTTAATAAATCGGTTTATGTTAAATGTGAAAACACGACTACCTCTCAGCTGGACCTTACTCTGTTCCTACGTCCCACGTATCTATACAATCGAAATCCTGTTACAGTATATTAGTACATTAAAATGTAGAGACTTACAGTAGATAAATTATAAATTGATTTATCTGGCGTCTTCTTCTCGCCGCATAGTCTGGTCATCTTTTCTGGCCCTCTTTCTGCTCGAAGTCTAATTGTGACTGAATGAGCAAGGGAGGCGATCACTTGCCAGTTTTTTCGTCCTCAAGCATAAGTTGGACGATATTCTCGGGCCTGATAGCTTCTTGGAGATAACATTGGAACTTTCCTTTTAAAACACACCTCTTTCAAAACCAAGATATTTTCGACCTGATTGGTTAAATCGTGATTCGATGATATGAGTTTTTCTTTACGGCATTTCTATGAGGTGTGTTTTTCTTCACGGCGTTTTAACGGAGCTGTGTTTTTTTCACAGCGTTTCAATGAGGTGTGTTTTTCTTATGGCATCTGACGGGGTTTTTTTTTACGACATTTCAAAACCGCTGCCAATTTATTGACAAAGAGCTTCCTCATAAAAAATATATTAATGAAAGGGTTTGTTTATTGAAGGGAAAATTCGTATTTCATTTTTGAATTTTAAATTCTGTTTTCATTTTTGTATACGAAACTCCAAAAAAACTTGAGAATTCTAAAATTTCGTGTAAGATTTCCTCGACTACACTTCTATCTTAGCCAAAAGGCCGAGAAGACAGACATTTGTTGGTAATTCAATGTAGTTTCCAAATATATAACCCAAATTCTCCTACGTCTATTTCTAAATTTCATTTTCAAGCCTATCACATAACTTCCTCTATGAGGAAGCAAAAGTACAACTTTTCATATTGAGTCGTTAACTTTCATAATATTCGGTAAATCTCTATTTTTTGGTCTCAAATTAAAGCTTGACTGCTCTGCTTTTACGATGACAACAAAATAATTGTGAAAATTCCGGTATTTATACGTGAAAAATAAAAAACTTTTCGAAAAAAAATTGGTACTTTTCGAAAAAAAATCCTTCAAAACACCCAAGCCCATCGAAAATGAAGATAGTCCAGCTCAATCTAAACCTTGTATGTCTGCCCAAAGCTGATTGGAGCAGACCGTCCTGGAGCTCGAGTTCAACCTTGCCATAGTGAGCGACCAGTATAGGAACCTCCAACCACTTTATACCTGGCTCGCGGATTCAAACAAGCAAGCCACCATATGGGTTCTCAGAGGATATCAGGTGCAGGAGAGACCAGCGAGAGCAAGCCTCTCATACGAGTCTGACATATAAGAGCTAGCTGGTAAAGACACTAAACTAAGTGAGGTATGGGCTAGACTAAGGCAAAACTATCTGTAATATCAGCGTGAATATCTATTTCTTTCAACAGCCTGAATCTCCTGATGAATCTTCTTAAATCCTACTTTTAAGTTGTGTTAACGTGATACGGTGTTTGAGTACTCAAATGTTTCCGACTCGACCAAAAAAATCGAGTACTCGCACACTCCTATAATGTGGTATAAAATTATGAAAATTTTGATGAAGAGCAGATTGTTTAGACAATTTTCTCCTCGGACAATAATTACACGTGCTCTGAGGCTTTCCACTTTTTTGCTCCCTAGGCACGTATTATAATACTTAAACAACTTTTATTTATGGTGGAATTTCCATGATGAATAATATCCATTTTTATATTTTTATCGAAATACAATAAATTGGTCGGTGCATTAGCCGACCTGAACTTGCACTACTGATTCGGTTATTTTGTCTTAAGAAATGCTCTTTAACTGCGCGAACAGGTTAAATGTTTTCACGATTAATTAAATTTTTTCCTTTTGACTATATTGGCTGCAAAAGATGTTAATGGAATAGAAGTTCTATCTTTGAAGGTGACTTCAAATGATGTTCTTGGAAATGAGGCTTTATTACATGTTATAACAAGTTCAAAAAAGTTGAAAATTTTTTGTCTCATTTTCCAATCGAATTTTAAATTATTTACTACAAATTTTGTAGAAGTCTCCGATTATCGTGAAAGACAGAGGAACTCGGGTTATTTTTTAAACATTTTTATTAAAAACATGGTGCTATGGTCTTCAACCTTGCTCATCAACTAATATATCAATTTGAATTGTCTCATAGCGCCTGTTATCCCGATACAAATACACGCATACTAATAATTTTTAAAATTTTTTTGTGGATACGGCAATCAGGCCAACCCCTTTGGAAGGCCTACAAATCAGGTCAACCTTTTGGGAAGCCTATAATCTCTACAATTGTCTCGCATTCGCCCTGGACCGGAGATCTGTGGAGCAATGAAAACCGTTGTACTAGTGTACGGTATACTCGTAGATTCGCTCTGGAGGTACACCTTTTTGGGGAAAAACCGTTTTGATATAGCGGAGCCTGTAGGTATTTTTCCCGCCGACTAACGTTTTGGAAAAGTCCGAGTGTACTCGCCAGGAATTTAACCAACGATCCCTTGGGCGGTGTTGCCTCTGTGACTAGCTTGCTAACTACTCAGCCAACTATCGCTCGCAAATATATTTAATATCAAATTTCCAAGGAATTTAAAATCTACCTTTGTAATCAAATGAGTGTCATCTAATATTTCATTACAAAACGTTGTTTTGTTGACGGTGTATAATATTGTACATTTTTCGCTTCATAATCAACACATTTCTTTTTTAAGAAAAATGTGACCAAAAAGAAAGCGGCAAAAGATTTTTGCCAATTTCATTACAATACACAAGTAAAACCTCTTCTTTGAATGACGTTGTTTTTGAAAATTTTCGCTATTTGTTAAATTTATTATACGTTCCTGTATTGAAGAGTGTATCCAATTTTCTCGATTTTCAAATACTCATTACTATACTTATTCCAATTTTATATGATAAATGTTCGATTTATTAATGAATATTATTTTAAAACAGCTTGATATAAGGCGTTTATGTGGAAATAGAATTATTGATGATGGTGAGGAATGCGATTGTGGAACTATTGATGAATGTGCAAATTTTGATCCATGCTGTGACGCTATAACTTGTAAATTATTTCGAGAAGCAGAATGTGCATCTGGACCATGTTGCAAAAACTGCAAGGTAACCATCCTCATATACATAATTGAATAACATTTCTTTTTACTCTATAAAGACAGAAATCAATTACCCACTATCGGTTACCCACTGAATGATAATCAGTGCTGTTTGTAATAATTGACTGATGCACGTGAAGCGTACTATTGAAAATTCTATATAATATATGAGTCATTTCACGTCAAGTCTCCAGCGGTGCGCGCGAGCGGCCTTATTAAGCCAAACTGCTCAATTTGTAACTCGTCAGAAAAGGATCTAAATGCACCTAGAAAAAATATGAGCCATATGATTTCGATGGAAAATTACCTCAGCTTTCCGATAGTGAGGTCAGTTTTTCAAAAATTTTCCATTTTTCCGAGAAAATTGCCTGAAAACCTTTAAAGTCAAATATCTCAAAAAGGGCATTTTTAAGATTTTTCTAAATAGTCTCAATCGAAAGCTGAGGTAATTTCCCATCGAAATCTTATGGCTCATATTTTTTCTAGGTGCATTTAGATGTTTTTCTGAGGAGTTACAAATTGAGCAGTTTGGCTTAATAACGCCGCTCGCACGTGCCGTTGGAGACTTGACGTGAAATGACTCATATCTCTAGTATACAATAGAATCATGATTAGCTGTTTTTTTGACTATCTATTATTAATTCCATTATTTAATTTTATATTATATGAGCATTTAAATTTTAATTTCATGTGACAGTAGTCAGTGATGTTAGTTTAGGTAAAGAGAAAAGGCGGGCATTCTTCTGTCCTGTCCGTCAAACTCAGGAAGAAGAGAGTGCACAAGAGCTCGAAAAAAAATGTAAAAAAAAAACGTCTTTTTACGGCCGGCTAAATGAACTCTCTCTGAGCTTAACATTAGGTTCAATAGGGGCATTATTTTCAAATTGTGGCGCCCTTAAAATGACATTGAAAAAGAAAAACAGAAAACTTATTCGAACGGGGAATTTTCTGTTATTTTCAAATCTGAAATAAGAAATGAGTGTCACCAGGTCAAGGTTAGTCATTGGATTCCTCGTCGAAAAATACGTCAAAAATTCCAGAGATGTCCAAATAGTTTTTTTGCTCACTTCATAATGCATTTTGCCTATAAAAAAGCTAAAATATCGAATTTCAGGAGTCTCGTTCTTGGTTGTAGAAGAAAAAACCAAGATTTTATACTACGTGGCTTTAAGCAATATATATATAGTTCCCCCGCATGCTTGGGGAAAACGCCACTTTTGAACCAAGTTGCTAAATTTGTTATAACTATTAAAATAACAATATAAAGTTATAATTTTGTTTTTCTTATAATACATAAACGTGTTTTTTACAGTCCTCAATGCTTAAGATTTGATTTCATACATTCATTACTTTTTTATTGCAATTTTTTCTTTAGCTATGGCGTATTCCCCCGCTTTATCTTATATAAAACCCTAATTCACCCTAAAAAATCGAAAATTCAAGCTAAAATTAAGGTTTTATTTGTATCTGTAGACTGCACCTTTAAAATAACCTTGAAAAACAACAAAAGACGAATTTGGACTAAAAATTTTCCGCTCTTTTTGAATCTGCAATAAAAAATTAAGGCCACCGTGAAAAAAAAAGATTTTTCCGATTCCCCATCGAAAAATACAATACATACATTGCAACGCAATATTTCGAGGAGTTTTACAGCACTCGCTCTACACCATGGTTCTCCAACGTGAAAATTCCTCGGCGGTACATTGTCATGATTAACAAAATGCGTGCCAACCATACCTGCCTAGCTGAGTCCCTCGAGAGGAAGAACATCATCTCGGACTCGCGCTGCAGGTGTGGTTACGACAAGAAAAATTTGAACCACATTCTAAGGGACTGCAGACTGTATAAAACGCAGAGGAAGGTGTTGCTCGAGAAACTGAAGAGGATCGGGATCTTTCCGCCGCTGAATGTGGAGCGCTTGATCGCTCACCCAACCATTGAGTCTTGTACAGTTTTATGCGACTTTTTCATCAGGCTGGGAGTGCGAGTCTGATGAGGCCAGTCAGTTCTCGAAGACTCGAGTTCATGACAGTACTATATATTGTACTATTAAAGTACTATTGTTTTTTTTTATTTTTAATTCCGAAATATCCATGAACTGCAATCGTATTACCGTAAAACAAAACGTACTTAAAAAAACTTTATTAATTAGACTCTATAACGAATGTTAAATCGATATTAGTAAAAACAACTTTTAAAATATCTGCATGCTCCCAAAATTTCTGATAAATAATCTGAAAACCGAATAAGCGTGAGTGAGTGAGGTAAGGCGCTCGTTTAAACAATTATTTCGGAAATGAACTTGGATATCTGTAAATTGTTATAGTACAATGAAATTATGTGTTTTGAGATGAAAATTTCACTTAGAAAAAAAACTTTAAATTTTATGATTTTGCAAAAAAGTAAGACATAAGTAGATTAAAAAGCCGCTGCCAATGTATTGGCAAGTAGCTTCCTCATACTTTTTTTTTAACTTGAAAATAATTTGGAAATATTATTATCATCTTTTCTAATTTGTTCACAACACAGTTTTAAAAATAAATTATTTCTGTTTGTGGAATCAATTGCCGACGTTCTTCTATTCATTGAAATATAATTTTTATCGAATTTTTTCACGATGACGTAACAATTAAGGTAGTTCCCTCAAAAAAAAAAAAAAAATACAGGCCTATGGCGCGAGAAAAGAAAGCCCCAGAGCACGTTTTTATCGGCTTCGGTTTCGCCTCGGACACTAATTACACGTACTCTGGGACTTTTCTGTTTTTCGCGGCCTAGGGCAGTAATATACTATTAGAAATATTAATATCATCTTTTCTAATTTGTTCACAAAACAGTTTCAATCATAAATTATTTCTCAACCAAACGATACAAAAAAAAAAAAAAAAATTTTCCCGAAAAAAAAATTTTTAAAAATCGAAAAAAAAAATTTTTTTTGTTCGTTTATCGCTAAATCAAATTTTCTGGCTTCATCCTTACTCCATCCATAAACAATGTTTTGACACATCATGCATTTTGAACACGAAACAACACAAAACTAAGAAAAAAGAAAAAATCATAAAAACCAAATTTCATTTTCAAAACGTAACTTTTCAAATTTACAGTGAATCTTTACGCTTTTTATCTTAAATCGAATGTTAAAAGCTCTTTCTTAAAAAAAGTATTACTTTTATTAGAAAAAACCAGTTTGTTTTAGAACAAATATGACAAAACTAAAAAAAAACATGAAAAAAAAATTTTTTTTCTCGAAAATCCCTCATAACTTTTTAAATACTTAACGCAGAACTAAAAATGATGTTCTGGCTTCTTCCTTACATCAAAACGAATAAAATGAGACATCTACAGTAACGATACGAACTACCGTCATCGAGATATCACTGCGCACATCCCAACACGAGCACACACACACACACACACACACACACACACACACACGGACTCGTGCTTGACTGGAAAGCAAGCAGGACGTGTGTTGCTCGCGCTCCTGGTTTTTTAATTCCTAGTGCGGTCATACGTAGTACCGAAGTGTCTGTGTGTGCGCAAAGTGTGCAGCTTGACGCGCTGCGTCGGTGCATGTGTGTGCAACTTCTGTGGCTGTGCGTGTGCAGCTGTAGTGGTGTTTTTTACCCCGCTCTGTGCTTTCCCGCGTACTGAGCTGTCGGTGTGAGCTCCGCGCGTTAGTGTGAGTGCTACAGACTCGTGCCGTGGCGCGAACACCGAAGGCGTGTGCGACGGGCTACAGAGCCCGCAGGGGCAGACGTCGGTCGAGGGGCCCGGCGAGCCGAGCCTGATGGAGCTTGGGCCACTCCCAAAGCCGCGAACGTTTCCTTGCGGAATGAATGCGATCACGGGGAAAATAATTGTCGCTCCTTTGCATTGCAAGGAGAAAGATTTCAATCTGCCGTCACCCGCGGAATTTGCGACCGGGACCTTGGATGACAAGCTGGAGCGGTTGGACGGCCTTATACGTGGTCTTGGCCAGTTCATTCAAGGCAAGTCTAATCTACATAAGGAGGTGATCAGTTACCAGCTGAGCCTTGGTATGGCCCTCTCAGCGCTCGAGAAGTCACTGGCGAGCCAAGAGCCGCCTCGCCCGCTCGCAGTAGATAAGGCGGTCTGCACTTCGCCTCTGTTCTCGGGCAGTGCAACCAGCAAGCGGCCTGCAACGTCACCGCTGGCGTCTCACGCAACACCCAAGCGCCACGCCGTGACAGCCGCACCCAAGCAGCATGACGAGAACAACAACGAGGTCGGAGACCAAAACGGGTTTGTACTCGTCGACCGCCGACGCCATCGCCAGCGTAAGCAGACGGCGGCGACACCTGGAGCGGTCCGCGCCCGGCAACAGCCGAAGCCACGGCCAGTGCAGCGTAGAGCTCATCACCGATCAGACGCAATCGTCATCAAGGCGAATGATGCGTCGAAGTATGCCGACATCCTGCGATCTCTCAAGTCGGACCCGACGTTGCAGCAGAAAGTCGGCAGCAGCGTAAATAACATCAGACGCAGCGCCGCTGGAGCCCTAGTGCTGCAACTGAAGAAAGGCGTAGAGAACGCCTCCGACCTAGGCGAAGAGCTCGGCAGGGTGCTCGGCACTGCGGCTACAGCCAGTGCCCTGCTACACACGTCCACGATCGAGATCAAGGACTTGGACGAGTGTGCCACCAGGAGGAGGTTACCGCGGCCCTGGACGCTCTCCTGGGCGTTCCAGTTTCTAAGCGCGACCCTGTAAAGTCTCTGCGGAAGGCATATGCAGGAACACAGGTGGCTGTGGTCGCGCTCCCGGATGACCTGGCTGCCGCAGCGCTGAAGCTCGGCCACGTGCGGATCGGCTGGGTGAATTGCCGCATCCGTGCTCGCGAGGAGGCTGCGCGCTGCTACCGCTGCTGGAGCCCTGGCCACATGGCCGTTCGCTGCAGGGGTCCCGACCGCACGGGGCTCTGCCATCGATGCGGCCAAAAGGGCCATCAGGCAAAGGACTGCAGAGGCCAACCATCATGCGTTCTCTGCCAGGAACGAGGAGCTGACGACCATCGTCACGCGTCCACAAGCTCGAGCTGCCCCCTGGCCCGGAAGATCACCCAGGACCGCCGATGATGAGAATCCTCCAGCTCAACCTCAATCACTGCGAGGCTGCCCAGGACCTGCTTTGCGATACCATCAGCAAGCTGCGCATCGATGTGGCCATCTTGTGTGAGCAATACAAGAACCTTGCTCCACCCAATACATGGCTCGCCGATGCCGACGGCCAAGCAGCTATCTGGGTGCATGGAGGAATTCCGGTGCAGGAGCGTCCAGCGCGAGTACATCCTTACTCGCGTGGGCCCGAATCGGCGGAATTTTCTTTTTCAGTGTCTACGCTCCACCAAGACTCTCTGAATGGAATTTTCCGCCCTCCTTGCCAACATCACCGAGGAGGCCCGTGACAGAAGGCCCCTTGTTATTGCAGGGGACTTCAACGCATGGTCAACGGAGTGGGGATGTAGGGAGACTAGACCACGGGCGTCCATCCTGCTCGACTCGCTCGCTCTCCTCGATGCGGTGCTGCTTAACACCGGTGATGCGCCAACTTTCAACGGCAGGCAGGGCAGCTCGATCGTCGACCTGACGTTCGTTAGCGAGACTCTTGCGCCCCGCGTAAAATCATGGACGGTGAGCGAGTGGTACACGCACAGCGACCACCAGGCCATCGTCTTCGAGATCGAGGACACCGAGACTTCCACCAGGCCCTCGACGCGCCGAGCTGCAGATGGAACGCCCGTACACTCGATGCGGACCGTTTCTCTGCCGCCGTGTCCGCGCGTCGGTCGCTCCCGGGACCGCAGAGGATATGGCGTCGAGCCTCATGTCCGTCATCACCGCGCATGTGATGCCTCGATGTCTAAGGCAAACCCGCGCCGCCGTCGTGAGCCGGTGTACTGGTGGACGGCCGAGATCGCTGATCTCCGGCGCTCCTGCCTGCGGGCTCGCAGACTCTCCCAGAGATCGGCATGACGAAGAAACCCACAGCGCGAACTACGCCTCCGCCAGGCATCTTCTGCGCGTGGCGATCAAGACCAGCAAGCGTCGGTGCTGGAGGCAGCTTTGCGACGAGGTGGCGGCTCTGTTCCCGCGCGTGCCAAGCGGGCCCGCCCTGCAGCTGCCGCGTCGAGCGGAGGAGATTATACCGGCCGTCACCTTGGGCGAACTCAGAGGAGCCCAGTCGAGGATCAAGGAGCGCTCTGCGCCCGGCCCGGATGGCATACCCAACTCGGCGCTCAAGATCGCCATCGCCTTACGACCGACCGACCCGACATATTCTTGCGGGTGTATACGACATGTCTGGAGACCGGCGTTTTTCCAACTGGCTGGAAGCGCCAGAGACTCGTCCTGCTCCCAAAGCCAGGCAAACCTCCCGACGAGCCGTCCTCGTATCGTCCGCTGTGTATGTTAGACACGGCGGGCAAGATTCTCGAGAGAATCATATGCGACCGGCTGGAGGCTTTCACAGAGAGACCCGGAGGCCTCTCGGAGCGACAGTATGGCTTCCGGAAAGGGCGATCAACGATAGATGCCATCGAAGACGTCATTTCCACCGCCCGTGAGGCCATCGCCGGCAAGAGATGGTACCGCGGCACCAAAAAATACTGCGCCGTGGTGACACTCGACGTGAGGAATGCGTTCAACTCGGCTCGGTGGGACAACATCCTCGCCGCTCTACGCCGTTTGCTCGTACCCGATTACTTGCTGAGAATAATCGCAGCTACTTCTCGGCAAGAGTGCTCGACTTCACCACGGACGAAGGCCCGGAGTCCTACGAAGTCACAGCAGGAGTCCCACAGGGTCAGTACTGGGCCCGATCCTGTGGAACGTTATGTATGACGCGATCCTGCGCCTCAACTTCGATGGCGATGTCGTATCGTGGCTTCGCGGACGACATCGCCGTGGTGGCTGTCGCCAAGCCTATGGCAGATCGAACAGATCTGAACGCTGCATCCTACAGGTGCGAGGCGCGCTCCAGCTCTCAGCTTCAAACAGCTGAAAAGACGGAGGCACTGCTCATCACAGCAGGAAAAAAGTGGAAACCATCACCATCACGGTAGGCGACCACAGCATACGCTCGTCCCCCTCCATCCGCTACCTGGGCCTGCACATCGACGCCAAGCTGAAGTTCGACCACCACCTCCGAACAGTCAGCGCGAAGGCAGCCGGTGTGATTGGTGCCCTTACGAAGATCATGCCCAACTCTGGCGGGCCCAGAAGCAGCCGACGCAAGCTGTATGCTCACGTCGTCGACTCCATACTCCTGTATGGAGCCCCCGTCTGGAGCACAGCACAAAAGCGAGCCTACATTCGACAGGCGGAGTCAGCCCACCGACGAGCCTGCCTGCGTGTGATCGGAGGCCGGCCGCATGTCTCTTACGAGGCCACATATGTCCTTGCCGGCATACCTCCGCTGGCCCTTCTTGCGGACGAGCGAGCGCGGCTCTACGGCCGCCGCCGAGAGGACGCAGAGGACGAAGAACGCTTGGCAACGCTAAGCAAGTGGCAGGAAGCATGGGACCGGTCGACGAAGGCCCGATGGACGCACCGACTGATCCCAAGTATCAGAGTGTGGATCGAGAGGAGGCACGGAGAGCTGAACTACCACCTCACGCAGCTCTTGACCGGGCATGGCTTCTTTAAACACCATAGCCGACGCTACGACCACAATCAAAGCGCACAATGCCCGGTCTGCCCCTCATCCATCGAGAACGCGGAGCACGTGTTCTACCACTGCCCGAGGTTCAGCGAGGAGAGAGCGAGACTACACTCCTGCTCCACGAGGTCATGACGCGGAAAACACCACCAGGCTCATGCTCGCGAACGAGCCGAACTGGCTCGCGTTGCTTCCTTCGCCTACTCAGTCGTAACAAGACTGAGAGACGAGGAAACAGACAGAAGGTGACGACCGGACGATGCTGCTGGAAGAAGACGCCACCTCAACCAAGCCTCCATGAAGCGCATAACGCCAACCCCTCCATCCCCGTGAAGTAATGCCTAACGGCGGTTTCCGCGGGGATGGAACAAAGGGAAACCGACGTGGATGTATGTACATACACTATGTACCCTAAATCAATATGTTACACTTCACTTCTATTGTTACATTTTACCCAATGTAAACTTCTATTTCACTTTCTGCTAAATAAAATATATTAATACATCAAAAAAAAAAAAAAAAAAAAAAAAAACACACACACACACCACACACACACATACAGACATGTGTCAGCAATTCGATCTAGTTTAAGAATATATATGTAAAAGTACTTATTAGTTATGAAAGTCGAAAATCGTTCCGTCACAATGCTTCCTCTATGAGGAAGCAAAAAATGAATTTTACTGGATATTTTATTTTACATTAAACTATACATCACGCAATAATAGTTAATACACGAAAATAATCAACAAGTTATGTTTTGAATCATTATCTGTCAATTAGCATATATTTTCTCATAAGCGGTGTAGTGTTCTGGTTTCTATACATTTATTTCTAGTTTAAGCCTACTCAAGGCATTAAGCGTAGGCTTGATATAGGGCCGTGTACACATTAATAAAGATTATTGGGGCCACAGCTAGTCCGTCGTATAGGACGGACGGGCGTCACTTCGATACGTACAGGTTTCAAAGCAGGTGTTTGGGCCATTCGAAAAGGTCTGTACTTCTTGCTTTCTGCAGTTGATATGGTTTTGTTTGTTTGTACATTACCCATCCGTCGCATAGTGTTATGCAACGATTAGGAGTTCAGGGACTCATCTTTTTCTACGTGGTAAACCTCCAATCCTGCGCGATGCCATCTCTCAATTGTCGTGTCCCCCCTTTCGGAGCCGTCTTTTTGCGTGGTCACACATTGCTGGCGTCTCCTCCTGAGTTGAGTATTAGAACTCGCTGCCCACTGCCTTCTTGCGAGTGCGGTTCTTGCTTCCGGCACTACTCTCCGAGTTCCGCTGAGTTTCTGATACTCCTTGCTGTTGCCATCTTGTGAGTGTGGTTCTCGCTTCAGGCGCCATCATGCGTCCACCAACGAGCCTAGGCTCCCGCATTTGGCGCCATCTTGTGAACGTTGTTCTCGCTTCTGACTTCATCATGGCAGTGTTGTGCTTCTCGTCTATCGCCAGCCTTGTAAGTCCTCGCCTCAGGCTCCTACTTAAGGTTATCCTCTTCGTTTTCTAGCTCGCACAGTGATCGGGATTTTTTACCACTTCGGAGGCTGATGACATAGACCGGGTCTTCTTTTTGAGTGGTACCCCACCACACGACACCACACCTGGCCAAAGAATATAGATACTTAGGTATAGAAGCTCAGTTCTATAGAGTAAAGTGAAGACAATTTCGGGATACCGACTTGTATACTGTACCCGGAAGATGGATGGAGCTACAAGCGGTCCCCCGAAAATGAATAAAAATTTTTTTTTTATCCCAGCGCCGGGATTTGAACCCCGAGCGTCGGCGTGTCAAGCGAGCAGACTAGCTACTCGACCGAGCGACCAAGTTACCATTGACAACTCAAATTGCTCATTTGAATTATGCCCATAGATAAAATGAAATGATTGCAAAATTGCTTGAGTGAATCATTGTCCGCATAATAAATACGACATATTTGCAATACTTATTTTATCTGCAACTAATTATTTCATCTCACATCGATTAAACTCGATGTGTATTAAGATGTATACTCGTTACATGCAACACTAGCGTGCGTGAAAACAACATCGATTCGTTTTCCCGAATTTTTTATTCATAATGACCCTGAACATGGACACCAAAAATTAATATTATTTTCTTACGTAGTTATTCATTTAAAATATAAAACTAAATGGATGAGCAGAGAAACTAGAGACTCTAAAGAACGTAATATTGTTACATTACGTAACGTACGTAAATTACAGAAACTTTGCGAAATTTAATTTAATAATTTTTTCATGCTTTACAATATTAATTCTTTATTTTTTTTAATAGGTACATAGCTCACCTCTTTTCCCCAGAAATTTGTACTAATTAGTTTTAAAATTGGATGTTTTTTAATGTAATAGTAAATATAAAAATTTAATTTTTACAAATTTCTATCAACCCATCCTATCTCCTGATGGAAAAGTTTTGCCACCTTCCCGCTTGGTTTCCATTGAGTGATTTCAGCTACATTACTGTAAAATTATTTGTACTTTCATTGCTTATTCATAACTACATTTTCCCTGATTTTAATTACTTTTGCTTTAAACCTACACTATTTGATAAAAATGCACGGATTGTAGCTGTCATTAGCCGAGTGCAAAACCTTTTTTAATTTTATATTTTAGTTATTATAATATATAATATATTTTTCTTTCACGATATATAATAATGTATATGAATCGATAAACAATAACATTATATTAATTTTTATCTATGGGCATAATTCAAAATGAGCAATTTGAGTTGTCAGTGGTAACTTGGTCGCTCAGTCGAGTAGCTAGCCTGCTCGCTTGACACGCCGACGCTCGGGGTTCAAATCCCGGCGCTGGGATAAAAAAAAAATTTTTATTCATTTTCGGGGGACCGCTTGTAGCTCCATCCATCTTCCGGGTACAGTATACAAGTCGGTATCCCGAAATTGTCTTCACTTTACTCTATAGAACTGAGCTTCTATACCTAAGTATCTATATTCTTTGACCAGGCGAAAGAATGCCATCGAAAATTCACCCAGTGGGGATCGAACCCACGTCCTACGTCACACCTTGTATCAGCAGGCAAGAACTATACCCACTGAGCCAAGGAGGCCGTGTGTGTGTGTTTTTTTTCTTTTGGACGTGGGCAGAGTGAACTCTTTTAATGTCCTGAAGGAACATTAAGATGTGAACAGAAGGTTCACGTGGCCTTGGATAACGATTCCAGCCTTTTCTCGTGCTACGTCCACGAAAAGACGAGACACGAGAGGTCGGCTGCGTACCGGCGACTTGCGAGTCGCGTGTGCTGATTCAGAGATAGAGTCACTTTAAACCGGGCAAAACGGTTTCCCGTTCATTTCCCGACGGGCAGCGATTACATTAGGATAAATTTTGTATTATATATTGCGTAGCACATTTCCAGGTGGATAGTAAATTGTTAGAAGTTGAATTATAGAAAGATGAGAGAATTTATGGTGTAACATTTGTTTTGATTTACATGGTTGAGTTTATTGTGCAGCTGCGAACTGGACTGCCGATGTGGAAATTGGAGTCAAACAGAGAGCACTGTACTACTTTACACTCGCAGAGCACTAGTTAAAAGTGGCGACTGCACTGGTCGACTGCTGGAGCTCGAATAGGCAGAGTAGACTGAGTTTTTTGGTGACCCTGTCTCGCTGGCTTTTAGCGGCTTTGATTTTATTGCTTTCTGAGAGCCGAGATTGGTCTAATTATCTAACAGCGGCGTAAAGTCGAGATTTTTTCTCTCTGTCCTTTTCCAATTTCCCCACCGACGTCCGAAATTTCTTGAACATCGTACTTACATTAATGATTTTAATGTTAGTTGTAAATATTGGTTATTAATTCATTCTATTCATGGTTTTGTTACATTATTGTTGTAGATGTTATACTTAGCTGTTTGTTGCTAGTTCAGTTGTCCTGCTGTTCACCAC
Source organism: Trichogramma dendrolimi (assembly GCA_034770305.1). NCBI lineage: Eukaryota > Metazoa > Arthropoda > Insecta > Hymenoptera > Trichogrammatidae > Trichogramma > Trichogramma dendrolimi. The sequence continues at coordinate 122,160 of JAPMIB010000200.1, forward strand.
ACTAACATTGGCTGTTTATTGCAACTTCAATTGTTTATTAGCTTATTGCTTATTGGGAGAGACAAAGTAAAGCGTTTTTGAAGGAGAGAAAGATGCTGGAGAGGTCGAACTGTATGGGTCTTAGTTTGAGACCGATTCAGAGTGAACATTAACTTATTAGTTTATTCGGGCATTTTGCATATTAGTTATGTGGAATAAAAGTATTTGCCATGTGTTTTATATTCTCGAATGTTGATTCTTTTTCGTTCAATGTGGCATTTCTCGAGACAGAAAATAGGTAACTGTCGATTTTTTTATGGCGGTCATGAAAAAAGGTGTTAGATTTTCTCTATCTTCGGTCCGAGACGTTCGAAAAGTCCCGAGTAGATGTGTGACTCGCTGCATGTGTAGCGGGTTGCGCGTGTGTAGACGCTTTAATGGCTTTTAGAGTTTGAAATTTTGTGGCCTATCTGTAGGCGACATTACACTCTGCAGCCAGTGGCCCTTCGAAAGGAGTACCACTGGAAACCGTCATTAAACATTACTTCGGTGGGGACTCTATAGAGCTTCTCTGCTACATCTGTGTCTTTTCCGTACATCTCCCGTCCACCTTACGGTGATTAGGGGTTCGGGAACCAGAAACGTCGTCTTCTTCTTGCAGCATCGTCCGGATCGTTTTCACACTTCTTGCGCCTCTTGCCTCAGTCTGGAGACGACTGATTGCGCGAAAGACGCTACCACCATCCAATTGCCTGCGGTCTCGAGCATGAGCCTGACGATGTTTTCCGGCTCGATTTCTTCTTGCAGGACTTGTTGGAGTCTCTCCCTCTCTTCGTGGAATCGTGGGCAGCGAAAGAACACATGCTCTGCGACTTCTATTGTGATTGGGCAGGCCGGGCAGAGTGCGCTAAGGGTGTTATCATAGCGCTTACTATGGCTTTTGAAGTAGCCATGCTCGGACAGGAGTTGTGTGAGATGGTAGTCCACTTCTCCATGTTCCCTTTCGACCCATTCCGTGATGTTCGGAATTAGCCGGTGTGTCCATCGGCCCTTTAAGGCCTGGTCCCACCGGTCCTTCCACCTGTTCAGAGTCTCTCTTCTCTCTTCCTCCTTGACGTCCTCGGGGCGGCGCTGATATATGCGCGCTCGCTCATCCGCTAGCAGCGCCAGCGGTGGTACGCCGGTTATCACGTACGTCGCGTCGTAAGAGACGTGTGGTCGCCCGCTGATAACGTGCAGGCAGGCTCATCGATGTACAGCCACTGCTTGACGGATGTAGGCCTGCGTCTCCGTAGCACAGCTCCAGATGGGCGCTCCATACAGGAGGATCGAGTCGACGACCGTGAATATAGAGCTCTCGGCTACTTCTGGGCCCACCGGTGTTAGGCATGATCTTCACAAGGGCTTTAGCCACTCTTGCTGCCTTTTGGTTTCGTAGACGTTTCGGAGATGTTGGTCGAACCTCAGCCTGGAGTCAATTAGTGCTTCACGATACGAGACGATAACGATATTTCCTTAATATCGATTATTGTATCGAATAAAAATGACCGATATCGTATTGGTATCGATCGTCAAAATATCATTATAAAAATATCGTATCGATATCGTCGATATCAATACGATAATCGATATTTATCGAGGAATTTCGATATTTTATAAATGTTTCAATAAAAATAAATTTTATAAATAAAATTTTATTAATCATAAAATTACATGAATAAAAAGTTAAATCTGTACAGAGGTAAAGTTCTACTATCAAACTAAAAAATTAAACTTTTATTAAACTTCGCAGATCTCTCGTTTCAGAGAGCTTTTCATCCATCGATTAATACAGATCAGTTCGCGTATACTTTCATCTTTCAGAGAACTTCTTTTGTTATTTACAACAAGGCTTGCCTCTGAAAAAAGTCTCTCAACAGGAACAGAAGTTGCTTGAACGCTTAAATATCTTTCGCTATTAAAGCTAAGATTGGGTAATTTTTTTGGTTGTTTTTCCACCAATCGATTATGTCCGTATCTGAAGTCGCTTTGGGAGCTTGTAAATAATTATTAACTTCATGAATTGAATTGCTTGGGTCTTCAAATAAAATATTGAAATTGAGACTTCCGTCATGAATTTTTCTTTTTTTCACACAGGGCTCGTTAATTGCAGTACCAAATTTTTCTTCGTATTTTGTATACATTTTTTTTAATTTTTTTAAAGTTTGGCCTTTCATTTCGCGCGCCCAAGGAGTTTTGTCCAAGCCACTTGATTTAATTCTGGGATCGAGCATCAAAGATACGCAGTAAACCCAATTACATTTAGTATAATGCTTCAAAAGTGCCTGCACAGTATACACTTTTTTGACATCATCTTGCCATACCACTCGGTTACTTTGCGAGCGTGATCATTGACGCGAGAAAAATTGCGGCATTAACGATTTTCGCACGCATAACAACGCACTCGCGTGGAGTAACTCACCTCACCATCATCGATATCGATATTTTCGATATTATCGACATCTAATTATTGACGATACGATAATATCGTCAAAAATTTTTTTTGCCTATCGTATCGAACTCGATATCGTCAAAGGATATATTGTATCGATTATTGTATCGTTTTTCGATACGATATCGATACGATATCGATATTTATATCGAATATCGTGAAGCACTAGAGTCAATGTGTAGGCCTAGGTAGCGGATGCAGGGGGACAAACTTATACTGCAGTCACGTACTGTGATGGTAATTGTTTCCATTTTCTTCCTGCTAGTGATCAGTAGGGCCTCAGTCTTATCGTCAGCCGTTACCAGGTTGAGCTCATAAAGCGCGCCTCGCACCTGCTCGATGGCAGAGTGCAGATCATATTCGATCTGCCATAGGTGCTTGGCAACGGCCACCAAGGCGATGTCGTCCGCGAAGTCGACAATCTTTACGTTGCCTCCGAGGTTGAAACGCAGGACGGCGTCGTACATGACGTTTCACAGGATGGGCCCTAAGACAGACCCCTGTAGAACGCCTGCTGTGACTCTGTAGGACCCTAGTCCGTCATCCGTATCGTAGTCGAGCACCCTTGCTGAGAGATAGCTGCTGATTATTCTCAGCAGTTACTCAGGCGTGCGCATTCGGCGTAGCGCGGCGTTGATGTTGTTCGACCGAGCAGAATTAAACGCGTTTTTCACGTCGAGGATCACCACGGCGTGGCAATGACGTTCTCGATAGCGTTTATGGTCGAACGCCCCTTCCGAAAACTGTACTGGTGATCTAAGAGGCCCCCAGGGCCCTCAGTAGTGGCTTCGAGGCGGTCACAGATGATTCTTTCGAGAATCTTGCCCGCTGTGTCCAGCATACACAGCGGCCTATACGACAATGGTTCTTCGGGCGGCTTGCCTGACTTTGGCAGCAGGACAAGCCTCTATCTTTTCCAACACGCAGGAAAGACGCCGGTTTACAGGCACGCCGTGTACACCTGCAAGGAGATGGCAGGGTGCGTGGCAATCGGCGATCTTGATAGCGACGTTTGGTACTCCGTCCGGCCCAGGCGCAGTGTGATCCTTGATCTTCCTGCATGCTCCTCGGAGTTCTTACAGGGTGACGGTTGGTAAAATTGCTCCTGCCTGGAGTGTTAGTGGCAGAGTTGGCTCGTCAGGCAAACGAGGGAAGAGTGCAGCTACTACACGGCGCACCAGGGACGGAGAGCTTGGTGAATTTGCTCTCGATCCTCTGAGACGGGACATGACTGTCTCGTATGGTTTGCCCCATACGTCCTCGTTGACCTCATCGCACAGTTTGTTTTAGTATAGGGGCTTGCTGGTTTCGATAGCAGCGCGCAGAAGACGTCTTTCAGAGGCATAGCTCGCTCGACAGTCGTCTTCATTTGGCCAACCACGTGCTCTCTTGGCAAGCCTTCGCGCTCACAGACATGAGCTCCGGAGGTTGGCGATCTCGCTTGACCACCAGTACAACGCACCACGACAACGAGACCACCCCTACATCCAGGTCATAAATTTTTTCTAACATTTTTTAGTGCTTAGTTTGATCTCATAGGCCTTAGGGCCAATTTTTTTTTTTTCTCTCTCATTACTCCTTCTTCTAAGAAGGGTCTGCAGGGGCTTGGAGCCCGTGCGCAGGAAGAGATTATAACTATACCCCCCTCCTTACTGTCCCGCATTTGCCCAGACCCGAGGACCCGTGGGGCAAGGAAAACCTGGGGGTATACGTAGTGCATATGCACTACACCCTCTTTATCCATCCTCCAGGAAAAAACCCGCCCTGAGACAGGCGGAGCACATAGGTTCTCATCCCGCCGAATAACAATCGGAAAAATCCTAATGTTCTCACTAGGATTTGAACCCATGGCTCCTCGAGCGTTCTTCGTTTCTGTAGCTAGCACGCTAACCACTGAGCCAACGACCGCTCACTGAGCCAACGACCGCAATTTTTCAGAGGATTTTCCACATTATAAATAACCGCTGGCAATTTATTGGCACAGAGCTTCCTCATAAAGAATGATATTAATGAAACTGTTTGAATATTGGAGAAAAAATTCGTATTTTATTTTTGCATACTGAACAATAAAAAACTTTGTAGAGGTTTTCTTTATTCAAGTTCTTGTTACTTACTAAAAACTAACAATCTTTGATTGACATTTTATTTTACAGTACATCAAAAATGATTTGAACAACTACACACAATTTTCATTTTTATCAGATTAACACAAAATGTAAAAAATATAGTTAAAACTTTTATATACAAATTTCTAAAATAAATAATATAAAAGCCATATATTTTTTCCTACATACTAAAAATTTCCTAAAAAAGGAGCAAAAAAACAAATTTCCGTTTTAAATTCTACATTTTTTCATATTCCGTGAATCTCTACGTTTTTGGTCTTAAATTGAAGCTTGACTGCTCCTCTTACATTATATCGAATAAAAAAGATACAAATTTTTTCATTTATACATAAAAAAAATTAAAAAAAATTAAAAAAAATTTTTTTCCAAAAAACCGAGTTTACAACACGATAAAAAAAAGTTTTTAACTACTCGGCGGATCATAAAATAAGTTTTTGACGCTTCATGCGACACACGAATCCTTCAAAATAAGCTGAACCGCTTTTCGAAACGTGTCTCCGTTCAAAAATTACACTGTTTCCAGACAACCAGACGCACACACACACACACACACACACACACACACAGGTGTACGACGCCTCGATGGCTCAGTTGGTAAAGGGCTCAGGCCTCTTGCTTGCTGAATCTGAGAGTGTCGTCTAGGGCGTGGGTTCGATCCCCACTGGGGGAAAATTTCATCCGTGATTTTTCCTCCGGTGTGGTCGAGCCCGTGCCCGAGGTAGAGCGGGTACCACTCAAAAAGAAGACCCGGGCTACGTCATCAGCCTCCGAAGCGGTAAAAAACCCCGATCACTGTGCGAGCTGGAAGCGAATAGGATAACCATAAGTAGGAGCCCGAGGCGAGGACACAAGGCTGGCAATAGATAGAGCACAACGCTCCCGTGATGAAGTCTGAAGTCAGAAGCGAGAACCACACTCACAAGAGGGCAACGGATGCGGGAGCCAAGGCTCCGCTGGCGCGCATGATGGCGCCTGAAGCGAGAACCACACTCACAAGACGACAACAGAAAAAGGAGTATCAAAAAAACTCACGGAGACTCAAAGGGTAGCCCTGGAAGCGAAACCACACTCACAAGATGTAGCCGACAGAGCAATCGGGCCCTTGCCATCGGCGGCAGAAGCGAGAACCACACTCACAAGAGGGCACTAGACAGCGAGTTCTAATACTCAACTCAGGAGGAGACGCCAGCAATGTGTGACCACGCAGTAGACGGCTCTGAAAAAGGGGAGACGACAATCGAGAGATGGCTTCGCGCAGGATCGGAGGTTCACCAAGTACAAAAAAATGAGTCCCTGAACCCCTAATCGTCGCATATCACTATGCGATGGATGGGAGATGTATGGAAAAAACAACGACTAACACAGAAGTAGCAGAAATGCTCAATTAACCCCGGCCTCACCGAAGCAATGCCTAACGGCGGTTACCAGTGAGTGTCCGAATGGGGTGGAGTGGAAAAAAAAAAAAAAAAAAAACACACACAGGTGTGGTCAAGCCCGTGCCCGAGGTGGAGCGGGTACCACTCAAAAAGAAGACCCGGGATACATCATCAGCCTCCGAAGCGGTAAAAAACCCCGATCACTGTGCGAGCTGGAAGCGAATAGGATAACCATAAGTAGGAGCCCGAGGCAAGGACACACAAGGCTGGCAATAGATGGAGCCCAACACTCCCTTGATGAAGTCAGAAGCGAGAACCACACTCACAAGAGGGCGCCGATTGGCTGGCGCGACGGCGCCTGAAGCGAGAACCACACTCACCAGATGGCAACAGAAAGGAGTATCAAAAACTCACGGAGACTCAACGGGTAGCGCCGGAAGCGAGAACCACACTCACATGATGTAGCTGACAGAGCAATCGGGCCTTGCCATCGGCGGCAGAAGCAGAACCACACTCACAAGAGGGCACTAGACAGCGAGTTCTAATACTCAACTCAAGGAGACGCCAGCAATGTGTGACCACGCAGTAGACGGCTCTGAAAAGGGGGATACGACAATCGAGAGATGGCTTCGCGCAGGATCGGAGGTTCACCAAGTACAAAAAAAGATGAGTCCCTGAACCCCTAATCGTCGCATATCACTATGCGATGGATGGGGGATGTATGGAAAAACAACGACTAACACAGAAGTAGCAGAAATGCTCAACTAACCCCGGCCTCACCGAAGCAATGCCTAACGGCGGTTACCAGTGAGTGTCCGAATGGGGTGGAGTAGGAAAAAAAAAAAAAAAAAAAAACACACACACACACACACACACGTCACGGAGTATGAAGAGCGAATCAAGCAGGACGTGTTCTGCTCGTGCTCCGGTATTCTCGATCTTTTTTGTGTAGATACACGCTGAATCAAGGTGCGTGTGTGTGAGTGCTACGCGTTCGCTGTGGCGCGCCGCGTCGGTGCATGTGTGTGTGCAGCCCTGTCGCTGAGTGTGCAGCCGTAGCAAGCTATATTGCATCGTGTGTCAGTTGCTAGTGTTATTACCACAGTGTTTCTCGCGCTTAGTACCATCGGTGTGAGCCGTGCGCGTTAGTGTGAGTGCGCGTGACGTGCCGTGGTGCCGGTTCTCTGTGCTGTCGTGTGGGCTTGCGACGAGTCGGCAGCTATGTGCAACGGGCAGCAAGATCGGCGGGCGCCTGGGTCGACGTACGAAGACGGAGAGATGAGCCAGCTGGAGAGTGGCTCGCTGCCGTCGATGCCGACGAAGACGATGACCTCCTCTGCGGTGATTGCGGCGGCCAACACACAGAGAATCATCGGCGCCCCTCTGCTAGCAAAAGATGCCCCGCCTCTGACCCCCGCAGAATTTGCGACCGGGAGCTACGAAGAGAAAATGATTCGTATAGAAGGACTTGTGGAGGGCCTTAATACGTTCATCTTTAGAAAAAATAACCTCCACAAGGAGGTTATCAAATACTCGTTAAGCCTCGAGCGGGCCATCTCGGCGCTCAAGAAGATAACTTGTTGGCGACTCACGCAACACCCAAGCGCCATGCCGCGACAGCTGCATCCAAGCGGCTTGACGAGAACAACGATGTCGGAGACCAAGACGGATTTGTACTCGTCAACCATCGTCGTCATCGCCAGCGCAATCAGACGGCAACAACAACATCTGGATCTGTTCGCGCCTGGCAACTACCGAAGCTACGGCCAGCGCAGCGAAGAGTTCATCATCGACAAAACGCAATCGTCATCAAGGCGAAGGATGCGTCTTCGTATTCCGACATCCTGCGAACTCTCAAGGCGAACCCAACGTTGCAGCAATCAGTCGGGAGCAGCGTCCAAAACATCAGACGCAGTGCTGCTGGCGACGTGGTGCTGCAACTCAAGAAAACGTGGACAATGCCTCCACTCTTGGCGCGAAATTGAACCAAGTCCTCGGTGATGCGGCCACTGCCAGGCTCTACAGCATACTACCATGATCGAGATCAGGGATCTCGATGAGTGTGCCACCAAGGGGGAGATCGCCGACGCGCTGAGCCACGCTGGGCGCCCGAGCCTCAACAAGGAAGTAGTAAGGTCACTACGGAAAGCGTACGCTGGAACACAGGCGGCTGTCGCCGCGCTCCCGGACGACCTAGCCGCCAAGGCACTGAAACTCGGCTACATACGGATTGGCTGTGTCAACTGCCGCATCCGTGGTCGTGAGGAATGCTCCGCGCTGCTACCGCTGCTGGAGCCCCGCTCACGTCTCAGCCCGCTGTAAGGGACCTGATCGCTCGGCGCACTGTTTTCGATGCGGACAAGCAGGCCATCAAATAAAGGACTGCAAGAAACAACCAATGTGCGTTCTCTGCCGAGAACAAGGCGTTGCCAACGACCAGCGTCCACAGGCTGGTACTGCCCTCTTGCACAGAAGAAAACTCATCCCGCCGATGATGAGGATTATACAGCTTAACCTCAATCACTGCAAGGCTGCTCAGGATCTCCTGAGCCAAGCCATCCGTGAGCAGCGCATCAACGTGGCCATAGTGTATGATCATTACGAGAACCTCGATCCACCCTATACATGGCTCGCCGTTGCCAACAGCCAAGCCGCCATCTGGGTGCAGGGAGGTAGCCTGGTGCAGGAGCACCCAGCAAGAGCGCGTCCTTTCTTCACCTGGGCCCGTATCAGCGGAATCTACTTTTTCAGCGTCTACGCACCACCAAGACTCGCTGATGTAGAATTCTCCGCTCTTCTCACCAACATCACCGAGGAAGCCCGGGGCAAGAGACCGCTCATCATTGCTGGCGACTTCAACGCCTGGTCAACGGAGTGGGGATGCCGAGCGACGAGACAGCGCGCCACCACTCTCCTGGACGGCTCGCCCCCCTCGAAGCTGTACTGCTGAACCGGAGATACACCAACATTCACCGGTGCACTGGGCTACTCGGTCGTAGATCTCACCTTCGCCAGCGACACACTCGCTTCCCAAGTTACATCATGGGCCGTAAGCGAGCTCTACACGCATAGCGACCATCAGGCTATCGTGTTTGAGATAGAGATCGCCAGACCGCCTGGACCCGCGACGCGCCAAAGCTGCAAGTGGAACGCGCGCAGCCTCGACACGGAGTGCCTCACGGCCATGATGGCCGGTGCCGCGGTTCCACCCGGGCCTACAGAAGAGATGGCAACAAGGCTCATGGCTGCCATTACCAGTGCATGCGACGCGTCTATGACCAAGGCAGGTCGACGACGTCGTCGTGGCGCAGTATACTGGTGGACAAGCGAGATCGCTGACCTCCGGCGCTCATGTCTGCGAGCGCGAAGGCTTGCCCAGAGAGCGCGTGGCCGGCCAAATGAAGACGCCTGCCGAGCGAGCTATACCTCCGCCAGACGTCTCCTGCGCGCTGCTATCAAGACCAGCAAGCGCCTATGCTGGAACAAACTGTGCGACGAGGTCAACGAGGACGTATGGGGCAAACCATACGAGACAGTCATGTCCCGTCTCAGAGGATCGAGAGCAAATTCACCGAGCTCACCGACCATGGTGCGCCGCATAGTGGCTGCTCTCTTCCCTCGTGTGCCTGACGAGCCAGCTCTGCCACCACCACTCCAAGCAGGAGCAATTGTACCAGCCGTCACCATGGAAGAACTCCGAGGAGCATGCAGGAGGATCAAGGATAACACTGCGCCTGGGCCGGACGGAGTACCAAACGCCGCTATCAAGATCGCCATTGCCACGCAACCTGACATCTTCTTGCAAGTGTACACGGCGTCTGCGAACCGGTGTCTTTCCCGCGCGCTGGAAAAGACAGAGGCTTGTCCTGCTGCCAAAGCCAGGCAAGCCACCCGAAGAACCATCGTCGTATAGGCCGCTGTGTATGCTTGACACAGCGGGCAAGATTCTCGAAAGAATCATCTGTGACCGCCTCGAAGCCACTACTGAGAGCCCTGGGGGCCTCTCAGACCACCAGTACGGTTTTCGGAAGGGGCGATCGACGATCAACGCCATCAAAAACGTCATCGCCACCGCCCGAGAAGCCATAGCGGGCAAGAGATGGGACCGCGGCACTAAGAAGTACTGCGCACAGAGTCACAGCAGGCGTTCCGCAAGGATCTGTCTTGGGGCCCATACTGTGGAACGTCATGTACGGTTCTGCGCCTCAACTTCAGAGGCAACGTAAGGATCGTATGCTTCGCGGACGACATCGCCCGGGTGGCCGTGGCCAAGCACTTGTGGCAGATCGAACACGATCTGAACTCTGCCATCGCGCAAGTGCGTGGCGCACTTCAAGATCTCATCCTAGAAACGGCTGACCACAAAGACCGAGGCCCTTCTCATCAGTAGCAGGAAGAAAATGGAGACCATCACCATCACAGTGGTCGACTGCAGCATAATGTCAACCCCCTGCATCCGCTACCTGGGCCTACACATCGACTCTAGGCTGAGGTTCGACCAACATCTCCGAATCGTCAGCAAAAAGGCAGCAAGAGTGGCTGGAGCCCTCGCGAAGATCATGCCCAACATCGGTGAGCCCAGAAGTAGCCGACGCGTGCTCTATGCCCACGTCGTCGACTCGATTCTCCTGTATGGAGATGCGCGACGGAGACGCAGGCCGCCAGGCAGAGTCTTTCGCGCAATCAGTCGTCTCCAGACTGAGGCAAGAGGTACAAGAGGCGGAAAAGCGATCCGGACGATGCTGTAAGAAAAAGACGATGCTTCTGGTTCCCGAACCCCTTATCACCGTAAGGTGGGTGGGGAATGTACGGAAAAGACACAGATGTAGCAGAGAAGCACTATAGAGTCCCCACCGAAGTAATGTTTAACGACGGTTCCCGGTGGGGTACTCGTTTCGAAGGGCCACTGGCTGCAGAGTTCACTCTGCCCACGTCCACAAAAAAAAAAAAAAAACACACACACACACACATACACACACATAAATCTATACAGACAATTGTTCAGTATTCAATGAAGATTCTGAATATGTGTCCGACATTGTCCTATGACCTCTATATCAAAACTTGATTTTTACGCCTATCACGAAGCTTTCTCTATGAGGAAGCAAAAATCGTTGTTATTTTATCGATCGATATAGAACTACTTAAACAAAAAAATGCAAAGAACAAAAATTATAAAATTTTTCAAAGAATCTGCTCGAACTTTTTCATAATTTTTGGGACCATTTACCGCTCTCTTTAAGAAGTCTTAATATCTATCAAAAAAACGTCAAATTTGGGCCTCTTAAATTAAGTCATAGATGGATAAAATCGATGCAAAAGTTCGACAAAAAAAAATTTCTTTTAGATTCTCAAAAATAATTATAGTTTTTTTCAATATTCAATTAATTTAAACTAATGTACACTCATAAGTAACAATGAAATTATTCTAAAAATTATGAAATTCATGAAAAAAAATTTTTTTTCTACTCTAACCTCAAATACGCAACTTTGCCGCTAATTTTAGGCTCTTGTAGAAAAAAATAGTATCATTAACTGGGGCAGTTATGGTTTTTAAACAAAACTCGTTATAGCACTCGCCTATTTCGAAAGAGGCATAAGTGCTGTGTATAGCTACCCAAAATAACGTCTGAGAGTACCATGAGAAAATTATGATAATGATTATTCATCTCATGGTACTAACTGTGGTAACTACACACAGCACTTATGCCTCTTTCAAAATAAGTTTATTTCATCATTTTCTACCTCTAAGAGAAATGACATACGTTTAGAAATGGTTATCCCTAAAACGACTTTTGAGAAATTCTCACCTTTTTAGCGCGTTAAATTGGGTAGCTACTATCTGCACTTATACCAATATTTTTTATCAACTATTCTAGTCAATAAATTTCATTCTGCTCAAAGGCATGAGTTAAAAAATTAATATCCTCGAATTATTTTTTTTACTTTTGGAGCCTAGACCTGTAGATTTAAGGATACTATATGCACTTATGCCTGGTTCAAGATAAGCTGGGGTAATACTTTACAATCATAATATGAAAGAGGCATTTGTTAAAAAATAAATATCCAAGCCTTTATTTATTGCAAATGCGCATGCAACAAGACATTTTTATCTACATGGGATCACGCTAAAACTTTGGATTTAGTCTCGTCTCTGGACATACTTTAAGTACTCCAAGAGGCATGTGTAAGAAAATCGTTATGCAAAATCTGTCATCTTTTGCCGGTCGATAATGAATAACGGTAGTTCCACGAAGATAAAATATCAGAACAAAGGAAAAAGGTAAGGATATATCCGAACAAATGATATGTTTAATTTACACCCCTGTTAAATTGCTACAATCAACGTAAACCGGTAAATCAAAATAAATTGATCAATAATAAAAAAAAATAGAAAAAACTCAGTACACATTCAAGGTATTTAAGATAGTTATGATTAGGCATCTAGCTAAACTAAGAGCTACCAAAGGAGCTGTTGCTTTAACAGACATTTTGGCTAAGCGATTGTCAGAGTACCATTGGTACGCAACATAGGCGTTATTATTTTTAACTATTGTATTCATTATTCTTATTTAATTGTAATAAATAATTATCGAGTAGTAATAAACAGTTCTAATCGTATTTTAGTTAATCAATGCAGTTCAAAAAACTATTCTTTCAGCTTAAATTGAGTGGATCTATTGTCGAGAAGCAAACGAACGAATGTGACTTACCTGAGTTTTGCTCTGGTAATGTTGGTTCGTGTCCAATTGATGTTTTCAAGAAAAATGGACATCCTTGCGCAGTGGTGAAGGATTTTGTTTCAATGGCCAATGTCCTGCCCTTAATCAACAATGTCGACAAATATGGGGATACGGCGGAATGGCTGCAGATAGACAATGCTTTGAACTTTAATTCAAAAGGATCTATAAATGGACATTGTGGTACAGATCGTTCTGGTCATTTCATCAAATGTGAAGCAGAGTAAGTAAAAAGTGTAATATTATAAAAAAATTTTACAATTCATAAATGTAGCATCTTGAGACAACCATTACACTAGACTTTTAATTTTGGATCTTTAGACCTATAAGACCTCGACTCGAATCAAAATCTCTATAAACCCATTCTATATCTCTTGTAACTTTTTCCCCTTTTACTATTTTTCCTTTTTCTTTCTTCTATTATTAATTTAAATATACAAAATCTGCTTATTATGTCCATGGTTTATATAACCATCCGTTTAATCTGGTCAAAACAGTCGTTTTCGGTTTCATCCTATTGACTGTGCTTACGAAGAGTATCACCGTTCGAGTGATGCGCGATCAAAAACATCTCTCCTGAAAACTTGTAGAGAAAAAAACTCTCTTTAAAAGCTGAGGCCAAGAAAATCTCTTCAAAAATTTTGTTTTTTTTTTATTTGAATTTTTTTGAATTTTATTTTAGTTTTTTTGAAGAGATTATCTTGATCGCAGATATTTAGAGAGATTTTCTTGACCGCTTCTTTGAAAGAGAGTTTTTTTCGCCGCAGATTTCTAAGAGAGATTTTTTGGACCGCATTCGCATGATTGATTGTCTTCGTAGGCACGGTTGCTATGTACAGGTACGTAAAATAATTCGGTTATTATGGACACTTTATTGTATAATGTGACCAAACATAATTCTAAAATTTGATTAACTAATAACGTACACGTGAAATCCGGGAAACTTTTAACTTTTAAAGAATCGATGTGAAAACTCGTACTTTATTATTTAAACGGGATCTGTGACTATACTTCTCTTATTATAAACTATATCGAAAGTCATCATGTACATACTATTAGATTTTACGAGTGTAAGATTTAGTATAATGAGTTATAAAATGATTTTCATACGATTTTATCACATTGTAAAAAGGAACCGAGCCGATTCATAATTTCTTAGTGATACATAAATCAATTCACTAAGCACTTTGAAAAAATTTTTCTGGGTAGTTGAGGGGTTATTTTTTTCAAAAAAAATTGTGTCCAAGCAGTGCCTTCACCACAAGACTCTCAATCCTTAATTATGAAATAGGAACTCAATTTTTACAAAATTACGTTTTTAATACTGTAACGAATATTCTGAAATGATCGATTGATCTTTCTCTGCCAAAATTTAGGGACTTAAAGGTCTTGAGTAACCAAATCGATTGAGATATCACTGGTCCACTTGCTCCTTGAGGAAAAAAAGGAACATCGAATTGAATACAACATTTATGCTGGGCCGACGCACTAAAAATAACACATTTTTTGATAGCACACTCAGAAAGTGGAAAAAATCGACTTCCAGCCCCAAGACAATTTTAATTTGGGTTATTTTGGGTATTTTGGCAGGACGGTCAAATTTAATTTGCCTTTAATCACTCAAAAATGGACTAAGTACGTTCCGCATTAAAATTATCGCAATGACAATTTTGATTGAAATTTTGTAAATTTTCAAATGCTTCTATCTCCGTCAATTTTTATCGAATCGAGATGAATTTTTTTTCATTTCTTGGAAATTTTGTCTTCTTTAAATCCATTTATATTATGAATGGATTTAAGTCAATGTCTAGTTGTTAGTCGCACTTAAGCATAACACCTTAAATGACAGAAAAACTGGATCGTTCAAACCTTCACCTGGACAACACTATTTTTTAATCTAAATTAAACGTGTATCATCTCAAATTACTTTGCTCGATGAGTAATTTAAAAAAACAATAGAGCTCTCTACGATTGTTTTAGCGCCCTGTAGGCCTTTTTGTAGATATAGTTTGCAGTATGCAAAATACCTGGTCTGAATAAATTGAGTCGCTTAAATTGTTAACTTGATAACGAAATATTAAAAAAATAAAACGGCATATTTTAACGTAAATTTTTTTATCTTTTCAAATCTACAATAAAAAATGGGGCTGTTTATTTGAAAAATCGATTTTTAATTCGCTGTAGCTTAAAGGTTATGTTTAAGGTCAAATTTAAGGTCACCATTTGATTCCTCAAAAAATACATCGGACATGTGATTTTTATTTTTTATTAAGCTCAATCTGTGAAATTTCTAGAGGTTTTCTATAAAATTTTAACCAAAAAAATTTGAATCTACCTTATTAGTCGCTTATTTAAATTAAAAAAAAATAGCGGTTGATAAAAACCGTAAGCCTTACATTTTTCAAGTCGACATGCGTGCCAAACGAAAAAAAACCAAAATTTTTTCAGTCGAAAAGTTAAAAGTTTCTCGGATTTCCACACATATTTTAACATAGTTTTGAGCTTGGCCTCAATCTTAAAACAGCCCAACAGACGAGAAAGTTTCATTATGAATAAAAAGAAAAATTTAACAATACAATATAGTTTCAATTTATGAAAATGTTTTGATAATGAATTTTAATCAATAAGTCAACTTCTATAGCAGGTGTAAAACTTGATACTCAGTGATCAGCCCTTAACAAATTATTACAGTAGTCCTTCGTATGATGCGGGAGTTACATTCCAAAAATCTACCGCGTTAAGTGAAACCACGTTATACGGGACCTTGGCTTTATGGAAAAATAGGAATATATATATTCCTATAAATCTAATAGTGAGCATAAATAATTGAACAATCAAACGAACTTGTCAATTTCGATTATGATTATTCAAGTTTCTTGTTCGAAAAGATTACTTGGTAGTACTACTCCCTTGAACGTAGATGTCGCACTCGTTCAGAGACTCAAAATTTCGTACCAAAGAGTGCTCTGCTCTCCTCGCTACTACTCGTGGCGCGCTGCCGTTATTAAGTTTAAAGTATATTTTAATGGGTTGTGTTGTGTTGTATTTCTATATTTTTTTCCAAATTTTTTGGGTAAATAAATTGGGTGGGACAGTAATTTTTCCGAACAAAGAACTTGAATAATCATAATCGAACTTCACAAGTTCGTTTTAATGTTCAATTATTCTACGTTCATTGTTCTCAAAATTACTTGGTAAATTTTCAGAGTAATGAAAAGATTACTTTTGTGTATTAAGGATGTCTTTTATGTATTTTATTAATGATTAACAGTATTATTATTACATACATTTGCAGCAAAATTTTCATCTATATTGAGGATAAGTCTGTCATAAAATCGCATAAAAACATGTAACGGAGTATACTGGGGATGCGTATAACAGCGTTCGGCGAGACATCCACGCAGACCTGTAAAGGGGAAAAAGACAAAGGGTGTGCCGAAATGAATCTATGTAATCTTCTTTTAATAAGAATAAGAATTAGGCTTGGTTTTATTGAAGTACGCCAGTCACGACTGTGACGCCTAAATAATTAATTTATACAAGAAGACATAGACGTTTACAAATTATGTTTCATCTTTGCCATTCGGCACGCGAATAGATCACCCGATACAATCTTTACGTGGCTTCAGGCCACCTCAGCTAGTTCGGCAGATACAACGGTAGGTCGTAGGACGAGCTATACGGGGACAATGTCGAGAGAGATTGAGCAGGAAAACAAGTAGCAAAATGGCGCAACGTACGAGAGAGAATCAAGCGACTTACCTTGGTTGACTCAATGACTGAGGTTGGTTGAGAATTTGGCCAGATAAGGACTGCAACAAAACGAGGGCCGACGAGAAAGGCAGCCAGATTCTGACACTCCTCAAGACGGCAAGCTCATTCTCACACGCAGGTGCAGACGTCGGTCATACACAATCAGAGCAGATAGCACGAGGCTACCTTACGCGCAGCCCAACACAGAGTGTCAGCCTCGTCGTGTAATCGTCGGCCCATCAGTCAAAATATGGTCCCTTCCCTTGACAGGCTTTCGTCCGCTCACAAAGCAGCGCGCGCTTGACCTGTCGATGTTTGCAGCGTCGGTCGCGGCTCTCTCTCAAATTCGGCGCTTCGCGAAACACCGCGCCGATGCGTATCAGTATCATCAGGCTCGATTATTCCCTGTAGCTCTCTCAATGGAAGGATGTCTAGGATCAGATAAGGAAGGAGTACCGCCGGACCCTGTGCTGGAATACTACTTCCTTTCAAACTGCTGAATTTTCGGACCAACCTGCTGTATTTTTTATGATATTGATATTTTGGCCCCTTTTTGGCGCTTTAGGCGTATCCGCGTACCTGGTTGAATGACCTGTATACTTAAGATCAATCTTACATACTTTTAGGACCTCTTTCAACCATATACTTATAATTTGTAATGTAGCTGCTTGGTGTGGTTTTTTTTATAGTTATTTATAAATTATCTATATTCGATCGTAAATCTGCATTGATTTTTATGTATCTATAAGCATTTTAGCAATACAAATCTTTTGATTTTCATTAAAGAAAGGTATGAGCGCGTATGGCTGGTTTTTTCCTACCTAGGAAGTTTTAATTAATTCTTGAATTCTAATTTCTACTCCATCTTTTTGCTTCCAACTGAGGAAGCTCTGTGATATGCTTGAAAACGAGATTTTGAACCAGACCACGTAGGACTTTGGGATTTGGTTTACATATATGTAAGCTAGATTGAATTCTCAACAAATGTCCGTATGTATGTATGTGTGTTTGTGTCTGTTTTTTTTCCTACTCCGACCCGTTCGGTCACTTATCGGTAACCGCCGCTAGGCATTGCTTCGGTGAGGCCGAGGTTAGTTTGAACATTTCTGTTTCTTCGATATTATTCGTTTCCATACATCCCCCATCCGTCGCATAGTGATATGCGACGATTAGGGGTTCAGGGACTCATGTTTTCTACTTGGTGAACCTCCAATCCTGCGTGATGCCATCTCTCAATTGTCGTATCCCACTTCCAGAGCCGTAGTTTCCCACTGCGTGGTCACACATTGCTGGCGTCTCCTCCTGAGTTAAGTATAAGAACTCACTGCCCAGTGTCATCTTGTGAGTGTGGTTCCCGCTTCTGACTTCTTCATGGGATTGTTGTGCTCCCCGTCTATCGCCAGCCTTGTGAATCCTCGCCTTCGGCTCCTACTAATGGTTATCCTCTTCGTATCCAGCTCGCACAGTGATCGGGGTTTTTTCCTACTTCGGAGGCTGATGACATAGCCCAGGTCTTCTTTTAGAGTGGTACGCGCTCCACCTCGGACACGAGCTCAACCATACCAGGCAAAAAAACGCCATCGAAAATTCGCCCAGTGGGGATCGAACCCACGCCCTACGGATCATCTTGTATCAGCAAGCAAGAACTATACCTACTGAGCCAAGGAGGCCGGTGAGTGTGTGTTTTTTTTTTTTTTTTTTTTTTTGGATGTATTAATATATTTTATTTAGCAGAAAGTGAAGCTAGCAGTTTACATTGGGTAAAATGTAACAATAGAAGTGAGAGTGTAACATATTGATTTAGGGTACATAGTGTATGTACATACATCCACGTCGGTTTCCCTTTGTTCCATCCCCGCGGAAACCGCCGTTAGGCATTACTTCACAGGGATGGAGGGGTTGGCGTTATGCGCTTCATGGAGGCTTGGTTGAGGTGGTGTCTTCTTCCGGCAGCATCGTCCGGTCGTCACCTTCTGTCTGTTTCCTCGTCTCTCAGTCTTGTTATGACTGAGTAAGCGAAGGAAGCAACAGCTAGCCAGTTCGGATCGTTCGCGAGCATGAGCCTGGTCGTGTTTTCCGGCGCCATGACCTCGTGGAGCAGGGAGTGTAGTCTCGCTCTCTCTTCGCTGAACCTCGGGCAGTGGTAGAATACTTGCTCTGCGTACTCGATGGATGAGGGGCAGACCGGGCATCGTGCGCTTTGATTGTGGTCGTAGCGTCGGCTATGGTGTTTAAAGAAGCCATGCCTGGTCAAGAGCTGCGTGAGGTGGTAGTTCAGCTCTCCGAGCCTCCTCTTGATCCACACTCTGATACTTGGGATCAGTGCGTCCATCGGGCCTTCATCGACCGATCCCATGCTTCCTGCCACTTTCTTAGCGTTGCCAAGCGTTCTTCGTCCTCTGCGTCCTCTCGGCGGTGGCCGTAGAGCCGCGCTCGCTCGTCCGCAAGAAGGGCCAGCGGAGGTATGCCGGCAAGGACATATGTGGCCTCGTAAGAGACATGCGGCCGGCCTCCGATCACACGCAGGCAGGCTCGTCGGTCGGCTGACTCCGCCTGTCGAATGTAGGCTCGCTTTTTTGTGGCTGTGCTCCATATTGGGGCTCCATACAGGAGTATGGAGTCGACGACGTGAGCATACAGCTTGCGTCGGCTGCTTCTGGGCCCGCCAGAGTTGGGTATGATCGTCGTAAGCACCGATCACACCGGCTGCCTTCGCGCTGACTGTTTGGAGGTGGTGGTCGAACTTCAGCTTGGCGTCGATGTGCAGGCCCAGGTAGCGGATGGAGGGGGACGAGCGTATGCTGTGGTCACCTACCGTGATGGTGATGGTTTTCTCTTTTTTCCTGATTGTGATGAGCAGAGCCTCCGTCTTGTGGTCAGCCGTTTGTAAGCTGAGAGCCTGGAGCGCGCCTCGCACCTGTAGTATCGCAGCGTTCAGATCGTGTTCGATCTGCCATAGATGCGTGTTCCACAGGATCGGGCCCAGTACTGACCTCTGTGAGACTCCTGCTGTGACTTCGTAGGACTCTGGGCCTTCGTCCGTGGTGAAGTCGAGCACTCTTGCCGAGAAGAAGCTGGCGATTATTCTCAGCAAGTAATCGGGTACGAGCAAACGGCGCAGAGCGGCGAGGATGTTGTCCCACCGAGCTGAGTTGAACGCATTCCTCACATCGAGTGTCACCACGGCGCAGTATTTTTTGGTGCCGCGGTACCATCTCTTGCCAGCGATGGCCTCACGTGCGGTGGAAATGACGTCTTCGATGGCATCTATCGTTGATCGCCTTTTCCGGAAGCCATACTGTCACTCCGAGAGGCCTCCGGGTCTCTCTGTGAAAGCCTCCAGCCGGTCGCATATGATTCTATCGAGAATCTTGCCCGCCGTGTCTAACATACAGCGGACGATACGAGGACGGCTCGTCTCGGGTTTGCCTGGCTTTGGGAGCAGGACGAGTCTCAGGTGCTTCCAGCCAGACGGGAAAACGCCGGTCTCCAGACACATCGTATACACCTGCACGAAGATGTCAGGACGCTCGGCAACAGCGAGCTTGAGCGCAATGTTGGGCACGCCATCCAGGCCGGGCGCCGAGCGCTCCTTGATCCTCGATTGAGCTCCTTTGAGTTCCTCCAAGGTGACGGCTGGGACCAGCTCTCCCGCCCGTCGCGGCAGCTGCAAGGCGGCCCGCTCGGCACTTGCGGAAACAGAGCCGCCACGCGCCGCGCACCAGGAGAGGGAAGCCAGCCTGCTTGGTCTGCGGGCATCGCAGGCGCGACATGGCAATCCTGTATGGTCTGCCCCATATGTCGCTGTCAACCTCATCGCAAAGCTGTCTCCAGCACCGGCGCTTGCTGGTCTTGATCGCCAAGCGCAGCAGACGTCTTGCGGAGGCGTAGTTGGCGCTGTGAGTCTCCTCGTCCTTGGCCACGTGATCTCTGAAAGAGTGCGAGCCCGCAGGCAAGAGCGTCGAAGATCAGCGATCTCCGACGTCCACCAGTACACCGGCTCGCGATGGCGGCGTGGGTTTGCTTTTGACATGGAGGCATCACATGCGCCGGTGATGATGTCCATGAGGCTCGACGCCATATCCTTCGCGGTCCCGGGGGCGACCGATGCGCCGGACATGACGGCACAGAAACGGTCCGCATCGAGTGTACGGGCGTTCCATTTGCAGCTCTGGCGCGTCGAGGGCCCGGTCGAAGTCCCGGTGTCCTCGATCTCAAAGACGATGGCCTGATGGTCGCTATGCGTGTACTACCCACTCACCGTCCATGATAACACGCGAGGCGCGAGCGACTCGCACACAAACGTCAGGTCAATGACCGAGCTGCCCTGTCTGCCGATGAAGGTCGGTACGTCGCCGGTGTTAGCAGCACCGCATCGAGGAGAGGAAGCGAGTCAAGCAGGATGAGCGCCCTAGGTCTTGTCGCCCTACATCCCTACTCCGTCGACCATGAGTTGAAGTCCCCCGCAATGACCAGAGGACTCTTGCCGGGCCTCCTGGTGATGTTGGCGAGGAGGACGGAAAATTCCATCTCAGAGAGTCTTGGTGGAGCGTAGACGCTGAAAAAGAAAATTCCACTGATACGGGCCCACGAGAAGTAAGGATGCACTCTCCGGGCACTCCTGAACCGGGATTCCTCGCCGCACCCAGATAGCTGCTTGGCCGTTGGCATCGGCGAGCCATGTATTCGGTGGAGCAAGGTTCTTGTATTGCTTACACAGAATGGCCACGTCGATGCGCAGCTTGCTGATGGTATCGCAGAGCAGGTCCTGGGCAGCCTCACAGTGGTTGAGATTGAGTTGGAGGACTCTCATCATCGGCTGGCCAGGGTGATCTTCCGTGCAAGAGGGCAGCTCGAGCTTGTGGACGCGTGACGGCAGTCGTTGGCTCCTCGCTCCTGGCAGAGGACGCACGCTGGTTGGCGTTTGCAGTCCTTTGCTTGATGACCCTTCTGGCCGCATCGGTAGCAGAGCTCCGTGCGGTCGGGACCCTTACAGCGAGCGGCCATGTGACCAGGACCCCAGCAGCGGTAGCAGCGCGCAGCCTCCTCGCGACCACGGATGCGACAGTTCACCCAGCCGATCCGTATGTGGCCGAATTTCAGCGCTTTGGCCGCCAGGTCATCCGGGAGTGCGACCACAGCTACTGTTCCGCGTATGCCTTCGCAGAGATTTCACCGGGTCGCGTTTAGACGCCGGAACGCCCAGTAGCGCGTCCAGCGCCGTGGTGATCTCCTCTTTGGTGACACACTCGTCCAGGTCCTTAATCTCGATCAAGGACGTGTGCTGCAGGGCACTGGCTGTAGCCGCAGTGCCAAGCACCCTACCAAGCTCCTCGCCGACGTCGGGGGCGTTGTCCACGCCTTTCTTCAGTTGCAGCACTAAGGCACCCGCGGCGCTTCGTCTGATGTTATTTACGCTGCTGCCGACTTTCTGCTGCAACGTCGGGTCTGACTTGAGAGATCACAGGATGTCTGCATACTTAGTCGCATCCTTCGCCTTGATGAAGATCGCGTCTGGTCGGTGGTGAGCTCTACGCTGCGCTGGCCGTGGCTTCGGATGTTATCGGGCGTGGACAGTCCCAGGTGTTGTTGCCGTCTGGTTACGCTGGTGATGACGTCGGTGGTCGACAAGTACGAATCCGTCTTTGTCTCTGACCTCGTTGTTGTTCTCTTCATGCTGCTTGGATACTGCTGTCACGGCATGGCGCTTGGGTGTCGAGTGAGACGCCAGCGGTGACGTTGCAGGCCGCTTACTGGTTGCACTGCCCGAGAACAGAGGGGAAGTGCAAACCGCCTTGTCGGCTACGGGAGGGCGGGGCGGCACTTGGCTCGCCAATGACTTCTCCAGCGCTGAGAGGGCCATCACAAGGCTCAGCTGGTAGCTGATCACCTCCTTATGGAGATTGGACTTGCCTTTGATGAACAGGCCAAGACCGCGTATAAGACCGTCCAACAGCTCCAGTTTGTCCTCCAAGGTCCCGGTCGCGAATTTTGCGGGAGGCGGGAGCGTCGCATCCTTTTCTTTGCAATGCAAAGGACCGACAATAATTTTCCTCGTAATCGCCTTGACCATTGTGCAAGGAGACGTTCGCGGCGACGGGTGCGGGCCACGCTCCATCGAGCTCGGCACGCCGGACCCCTCGACCGACGTCTGACCCTGCGGGCTCCGCAGTCAGTCGTTCACGGCTGTTGACATGCCGCGAGTCGCGCGCGCCTTCTGTGTTCGCACCACGGTGCCAGGCAAGCACTCACACTAGCGCGCGGGGCTCACACCGACAGCTCAGTACGCGGGAAAACACTGAGCAAAGCAAAAAATAGCACCACTACAGCCGTGTACGCACAGCTACAAAACTGCACACACATGTATCGACGCGGTGCGTCAAGCTGCGCACTTGGCGCACACAAAGACACTTTGGCACTACGTATAACCGCACTAGAAATCAAGAAGAAGCAGGAGCGCGAGCAACCCACATCCTGCCTGTCTTCTGGTCCCGTGTGTGTCGTGTGTGTGTGTGTGTGTGTGTGTGTGTGTGTGTGTGTGTGTGTGTGTGTGTGTGTGTGGTGTCCGAAGAAAAATCTTGAAAATGTTACGGTGAGTTGTATAGATTTCAATTGCATTCATTGTCGTTTGTAGTATTAATGAGGCCAGAAAAAGTTTTTAGGCAGTACACGAGAAAAAAAATTTTTTTTTTCGATTTTTTGAAATTTTTTTTGTAGAAAAAAAAATTGTTCTTTTTTTTTCACGTAAAAATGCCGGAATTTTCAAAAAATTTTTGTTGTCATCATGAAAACACAGCAGCCAAGCTTTAATTTAAGACCAAAAAGATAGGCATTCACCGAATATTATGAAAATTAACGACTCGAATTGAAGACCAAGTAAAATTCTATAAAAAAATGTATTTTATTTTAACACATTACAAGTGAAAATGAAACGTTTTTATGAAAATTAATAAATATAAATAAATATAAATAAATTAATAAATATATTCACTAATGAATTTCGTCAAAAAAAAATTTCTTTCTGCAAATTTTGTATCCAACACAAAAACATATTTTCATTACTTCTACATTTTATATTTTTAAAATACTTTCCTTGTTGCTTATTAATGTGATAAGTTGAAATGTAATTACAGATTTAAAAAACAAAAAATTTTTTCTTTTGCAAATTTTGTATAGATTTTTAAATTTATCAGTATAAAGTTTTAGGTTAATATTTATTATAATACAATTAAAAAGAATGAGGAAGCTCTTTGCCAATGACTTGGCAGCAATTTTTTTGATTTTGTTGCAAAAAAAATCTATATTTTCTTTTTTGCAGAACTCTGTCACTTTCTTTAAGACTGACGTGTATTGTTCAAGTGTACTCTCTGATGAGGAGTTAATCATTATGTCCACTGTTAATTTTTCATATCCCTTTCGGCTACCACTTTCTTTCGACTACCACTAGCAAAAAGAAACACTCCTACTGCGCCAGCACTACGGCGGCCTTCACACACATACGCATAGGTGCAGCCTGACGCCGCGCACACTATGAAAAAATACTAGTACTAAAAGTATCTATGCACGCGTCTGGAGAATTAATATCGCCGGAGCTACACGTAACACGTCTGTATCGGTACGAGTCCAGCTCGTCACTCCTGTGTGTGTGTGTGTGTGTGTGTGTTTTTTTTTTTTTTTTTTTTTTTTTTTTTTTTTTTTTTTAAGGAGGGAAATCCATTTACGGATTCAACGTGCGACTCTTGCGTGTCGCACGGATATGTCGGACTCGAGTAGTGTACTGTTGTTTGTGTACAAAAAGTTGTGTGGGCGTGTAATGTGCCTCTCTACTAATACCGACTAAAACCCATCCTTATCTCCTGCCCCTTTTCTTCCCCGCGGGACCACCTTTAGGCATTACTTCGCGGGGGAGGCTCGAGCTGTGTGCTCACTTCTGAGGGTTATCTACGTATCTTCATCGTCTTTTTCTCACCGCATCGTCCGGTCATCTTCTTCTTGCCCTCTCTTCGCTCCTCAGTCTTGTCATGACCGAGTGAGCGAAGGTGGACACTGCCAGCCAGTTGGATTCAGCCTCAAGCATGAATCCCACCAGCATCTCAGGCTCCAAGGGACCCCCGAAGAGGCGGTGGAGCACCTCTCTTTCTTCCGTAAATCGAGGGCAGCGGAAAGCGACGTGTTCGACGTCTTCCACCGCCGCCGGACATACCGGGCACAGGTCGCTTGTGTCGTTATTGCTCCGACACAGGTATGACCTGAAGCAGCCGTGACCGGTCAGGAGTTGCGTGAGGTGGTAACTTACCTCTCCGTGCCTCCTCTCAATCCACGGAGTGATGTTCGGGATGAGTCGGTGTGTCCACCGACCCTTCCTCGAGCGGGTCCATTGGGCCTGCCATTCCTCGATTGTCTTGGCCCGCTCCTCACTACCGACGCTTTCGAGGCGACGTGAGTACAGCCTCGAGCGTTCGTCGATGAGTAGTGTGAGCGGTGGTATGCTCGCGAGAACGTATGTAGCTTCATGTGAGATGCTGCAAAAACCGCAGATCACTCGCAGGCAGGCACGACGATGAATCGAGACCGCCCGGCGGGCGTAGCTCTGCTTCTTCGCGGCCTCACTCCATGCCGGGGCACCGTATAGGAGGATCGAGTCAACCACGTTGGCGTAGAGCCTGCGTCGACTGCTCCTCGGGCCTCCAATGTTGGGCATAAGACCCAGCAGGGCGCCTGCAA
Source organism: Trichogramma dendrolimi (assembly GCA_034770305.1). Classification (NCBI taxonomy): domain Eukaryota; kingdom Metazoa; phylum Arthropoda; class Insecta; order Hymenoptera; family Trichogrammatidae; genus Trichogramma; species Trichogramma dendrolimi. The sequence goes on from JAPMIB010000200.1 coordinate 147,349, forward strand.
CCCGGTTTGCCTTGTCGCTGACGATGCGAAGATGCTCCTCGAATCGTAGCCTGGCGTCAATGTGCACGCCTAGGTACCGGATGCAGGGAGCCGACGTGATGTAGTGGTCGCCGGCTCTGACGGTGATGGTCTCCGTCTCTTTCCTACTGGTGACCAGGAGAACCTCGGTTTTCTGGTCAGCGGTCTGTAGCCCCAGTTCAGTTAGGGCTGCTCGCACTAGACGTATAGTCTCGTTTGTGTAAAACTCGACGAGGTCTAAGTGCTTGGCCACCACCGTGATTGCAATGTCGTCCGCAAATCCGACGATTTTTGCGGACCTCGGTAGCTCGAGCCTCAGGATCCTATCGTACATGACGTTCCAAAGAATGGGGCCAAGTACGGATCCCTGTGGCACGCCAGCCGTAACTTCGTAAGTCTCTGCCCCATCATCCGTGGTGAACTCCAGCACTCTGCCGCGGAAGTAGTTCGAAACCATCCGCTGCAGATAAGCCGGGACCTCCATTTGGCTCAGGGCGGTGAGAATTTTGTCCCACCGCGCTGAGTTGAAGGCGTTCCTCACGTCCAAGGTGATGATGGCGCAGTACTTCTTGGTACCCCGATGCCATCGTTTGCCACTGATGGCTGATCGTGCAGTGCTGAGAACGGTCTGTATGGCATCAACAGTTGATCGCCTCTTACGGAAGCCGAACTGCGAGTCTGCTAGGCCAGCAGGCCCTTCAGTGTGGGCTCCAGGCGACCAACCATGATCCTTTCGAGGATTTTACCCGCTGTGTCTAACACAGCGGGCGGTACGACGATGGTTCGGCGGCAGGCTTGCCTGGTTTTAGCATCAGAACGAGCCTTTGCCGTTTCCACCGCGCGGGGAAGCACCCCTCCCTGAGACACGCCGTAAAGACGCGGCGAAAGCTATCGAAACAAGCCTCGACCGCCGCCTTGAGGGCAGTGTTAGGAATTCCATCTGGACCAGGGGCTGCCCCGATCCTCACACGCCGATACGCCCATCGGAGCTCCTCCACGCCGACCTCGGGAATCAGGTGCTCCTCCAGTACCGGTGGGGCACCGATTAGCCGAGGAATGACCGACGGGAACAGCGTAGACACCGCTCGCCGCACCAGGTCAGGCGCGGTGGGGGGCGACGTCCTGGGTGCCTTGAGGCGGGACATGACCGTTCTGTATGGTTTACCCCATACATCGCGGTCTGCCTCGTCGCAGAGCTGCCTCCAGCAGAGGCGCTTGCTCACCTTTATCGCATCGCGTAGCCGCCTCCGGGCGTTGGCGAACTCCTCGCGACGTATGACTTCGTCAGGACGACCGCGTGATGTGTGTGTTGTGTGTGTGTGTGTGTGTGTGGTGTGTGTGTGTGGTGTGTGGTGTGTGTGTTATTGCGTGGAAGCAAGACGCGAGTATGTCGAATAAAGCGCGTTGACCATCGTCCTCGTGTATAATATACATTGCGACGTGCGAGGGTTTGGGCCTTAGCCTATGCTCGCCCTGCAGTCGTATAATTTATTTACTGAGGCTCCGGTTAGCCTACCTGGTCGTCTTACCTCAAAAGGGGGTCGAGCCTTCCACCAAGTGTGCCTCGAGCGTCGGTAATTCGTTGCTGAAAATTCGGAAAAGATCCGCGAAATAAGCACAATAGGGAGTTAGGTTAAATCAAAATTACTTAATTTATTATTCTAAGTCAAAGTTAATTATTATGCTATGATTTACCAATCAATACTCGATTACGATTCGATTGTATTTTTATTTACAAGAAAAGTCTCAATAATTGCTTTAGTGACGTCAAATTACCATAAGGGTACTCGCGCAGTAAAGTCCAAGGGGATACTGTCGAGTCACAATACGACCTCGGCTCGAATCCCGATATCGTGCCGCGCACTTGCACTCGCGCGTCTCCGTTCCACTGTAGATGAAGCCTTATGCCACGTGCGTTCGCTCGCGAAAGTCCAAGGGGAAGTACAGAGTCACAACACGTGCTCTGTTCGAATCCCGTTTTCGTGACGCTCTCTTAGCTACTACGCGGAAGTGACTTCACACCGCTCGGCCTACGACGGCTCCGCGACTTCGTGCGAACGGGCACGGCGATGTACAAAGATGGCCGCTTTCCGATGTCGGTACGCGCGCGACGTAATAGCGACTTGCTCGCCTCGGACGACTTCTACTGCGCGACGATGAACACACAATAATCGACTTTATTCGACTCCGCGATATCTGCTCGTACGCAGAAAACGACATACAATTTACTACTCTACTTCGCGCGATTCTCCGTACGCACGCAATAACATACGACAATGCTACGTTCTTTCGCGATTTTCATACACACGCAACGCATACCATACCACACACTCGCATACACGACCGACCAAGTTACTACAATACAATTTGATGCTGTTCGCTTACGATGTCGTTGGCGTTGCTCCGCGACGCCATGCCTGCCGGGTGTCTGCTGCTGTAGAGTGCGGTTATGTCCAAGGAGAAAATTTGGATCGGCGCCGCGTCTCGATGCTCGACCTGGCCTTCGCTCGTCGCACGCGCTTGTACGGCGGCTGCCGGTGATGTCACCTCGGCACTCGCGACGATGTGGCTCGTCTTATACGCGGGCACACACACAACACACCGGGGCACGCGACTGTAGCTGATCGTCGTCGAGTTCGGCCGCCTTAACCTCCTCTCGTGTGCGCGACTCGCCGCTACTGCTCTGCGAATCTCGCCTTGGACAACGTTCGCTGCGTTACTTTTTACGAGTTTTTCTCTCACTCTCGCACGACCACTGCACGGTTTTCGTAGTGCACTTGCTTCGCTCTTTAGCCTCGGACTTTTTACTCGCCGTCGCGCGATCACGTACAATTTTCACTCGCTTTTTCCTAGCCTCGAAAACTACTACTGCGTGCGGCCGCGTGCGTGATAATTATCGTAATCCTCGTCGTCATCGCCTCACGTGGCTTCTTCCGCTGCCTTCGTTGTTCTTCTCCTACTACTGCTGCTGCTGCTGCCACTGCTACTGCTACGGCTGGTCGCCGAGCCGTTGGTTCGGTCGGCAATGCACGTGCCTACGCTGCCGCGGTGTGCGGAGGTTAGAAGAGCTTGGCTCTTCCTTCACCCTGCACGGTCGGTCGGTCGCAACTTTCTCTCGTCCATACACGCGGCATTCACTCTTCGTCGGGGCAAATCCGTCGCCAGTGACATCGTCACAACATGTACGATACGGTTTTTCATGTAGATCGTCAAAACGAAAAAACTATGTGCACGAGTACGAATGCATATATGTGCGAGATGGCAGAAAATTGATTAAATAACTTACCTTCTTGCAATAAAAAATTTTTGTTGTTGCACTCTTCATTGTATACACTGTCCATTTTCACGACTTCGAGAAAAGCGTGATTTCCTTCTTTTTTTAAAATCACTTTTATAACGGCTGGGCAACTACATTTGGCACTTTTTTTGGAATTAACCATTCCAGTACCCCGTAGCTTGTACACTTCATGTCCCACGCACTTGTAGTACACGGAATGATATTTAAGACGATCGTGATCTCTGTGAGCATCAGGTAACAGACTTGTATCCGATGTAGAACATTTTTTATTTGTTTCAACTTGAAACCTTTGAATGGCCAAAGTAAGTTCTTCGACCGAATCATACGTGCTGTTCAGGCCAACGTCCATATTGTTTTTCGATGTTCACTTCTCGAGTGCTGAGCGACGACTGATGCGTAAAGTCCGTGCCGGCGTGGAAGTGGAACCGCGCTACTACGGCACTACGACACAACGACTTCTGTGGGACTACACAGTGCTGCCATAGAGTCAATAGACGATTCGCGAAAGTATAGGCGCAGCGTGCAGCAGCAACGACGATCACGACGACAAAGATGTTGAACGAGTTCTTTCGTTTCCTGAAATTGACTCGACTATGCAATTTCGGAGGAATTGGAGTCGCCGTTGCGTGTTATGACATGCCTATGGAACATTCTGGTCTCGCGTACGCGAGGTCAACAAATGTTACCGTAGCGCACGCAGTGGTATTGTCACGTACGCGAGATCTGAATGTTCTGTGGGTCAAAAAAGTACCGTCGCGTACGCGAAAATACTCTCGCGTGCGCGACCGACACTGAATAGACAGACTCATATTGTATTTAACTGCGATTTACTAGTGCCTGAGTCAATTAATAGCATGGAAGCTTTGGCGTTGACTTTTAAAAGTTTATTTCTTTTGCCAAATCCTGAACTAGTGTTAACTTCTATTGAAAAAAGCATTTACAGCATTTTACGGTGTAAACACTTCCTAATCCTTTTTGCACTTTCTCTGTAGCAAAATCGAAAAAAAGAGGAATGGAATAGACTGTTGGCCACTTCTGTTTGGAAAAGAAAGCTTTCAATAATTTATTTTCCTTTCAGAATAAGGTTGAAAGTAGCTGAAACATTATACGGTTGTCCTGAAAATATAAAGCAATATTGTAAACTAAATTATACATAAGGATAGACCAATTGTTTACGATTTTTGAAAATCGACTTACAATAGCAATTTCCTTTAAGGATTCTACAAAAGAAGAAAGCACGTGCAATGTAGACGTGTACAAATGATTTTTACATACTAGCGGCCCGAAAGTAGCATTTTCCTGCCGACACGCTAAACGGAATATTGCTATTTTCGGGCTACGGGGTATGTAAAATCGCATACTGGCCTATACCGGGAAAAAAGAAAGCCCCAATACACGTGTTAATCGCTTATTTCACGTGCCCTGGGAATTTTCTATTTTTCTCGGCTGTAATATACTATTTTTGTCCCCTCACAGTGGGTATAGAATTTTCTCTCATTTTTTGCTTAATTTAATCGATTTTTCCTCTAAATCTCGATAAAAAAAGGATTAAATCATATTTTGACTTTCGATACTATGTAATTCATCGAACAATAATTCAATAAATGAGTTTGAGTCATTGCGAGAGATTAATCCAATCTTGAAAAAAATTCTCACGCATTTGAGGCCATTAATTTTGCCAGTTTTTATACCCTAGAAACCAGAATCAACGTCTGGAGCAAAGATCGGAACATCTTAGAAAATAAGGACTAGTCTAATACATATGCATTATATATCGAGTAAGAAATGTTTTTTCAATGATCTTGGTGAGCAGAAAATAATAGATGTTATGCCAGGTGTTAGATTGACAATTTTAATATTTTAGCGACGATTCGACTAGTATTCCTACTCCTCATCTGGCTTTCTACATTAAAATACATATCAGAATTATTGTAAGTTAGTACATTAGTATGTCATATCAAATTGTACAAAAAATTATTTTACCACGTGTTGTTGAAATCAAATTGCTGGTGTACACCGTACAATAGTCAGAGTCTTACTGACATACAATATTTACAAATCGTATCACTAGACGGAACACATAAGCCCCTGCTACTGAAAGGCGAAGAGAGGGTTGTGAATACTACTTAGAAATTGGATGTCATCTTTTTTATTAATGTTGGACTTGAATAAGTTAATGTGTAACATCTCTGAACTAGACATTTGGTATAGTTGACTTCTCTGCCAAGAATTTTGATTTTTCGACACTCAAATTCATGATTATGTTCAGAAATACGTGTTAAGACACCACCGATTCTGCGTTGTATTGTCTATGATGTTCATTAATGTTTTTGCGCAACTGTCGCTTCGTCTCACTGATATATACAACAAGATAATCTTAAGAGCTAATTGTATAAAGTACCTATGTATTTTGGAGTGCGGGATATGAATCCTTACCCAATTTTATAAATCTCTGAAAATCTTATAGCGATCGATGGAATTGCGGTGAAATTAAAACTATTCAAAAGGCTCCTAAATTTATCAAAATGGATTAGTTAATAAACGGAATTTTAATGATATTATTAAGATTAATTGTTTACAAATTTATCCAACAGATAAGACTTAGACTGTCCATTATTTTGAAAAAACTCACACGATCTGGCTCATACGACTCTCACCCGATCTGTTGAGGTTCCCCTTGTATTGTAGGATAACATTTTAAACAATTGATTGAACTCACCAGCTAAACTAGGGAGAAGAATCAATGGATATTATTAAGGACTTCTGAGTTGGAGGTATTATTGTTTGTGCTTTACTTATCATTTGTAATCTATTATTAATATGGGTTTTGTAAAACGCCCTAGGGTAAGAATTCATCTCTAACAAGCGTTTAAGAATGTTTAAATTATCTGTATGATATTTGTGATATGACAAGAGAAAGGCTCTATCAACCAGATTAAAAACCATATTTCTCTTTAAAGAACATGATGTTCGAATTAAAGTCCAAATACGACCGGATGTGTCGAAAAATTGAGTACTCGTACAGCCCTAACTATGATATAAATATTGTACATACGATCCCGTAAAGTACATGGATGATAGTATTAGTATCATTTTTTTTTTTGCGTTTTCTTCCTAAGTGTTTTCAATGTATTTTGATGTTAATAAATTCCTAATGATAATGAGTGTTATAGTTAGTTACCCGCTTAAAAATTTTACTTGATACAAGTTGTATTCAATTAAACATTTATTGTGAAAAATTTTCAAAATTCGAATCACGTTATCTTTATCAATTTGAGCGGGCGAATAATAAAGCGAATGGACTAAGGGTAACCTTTATAATTGTAAAAAGTTTTTAGAGTCTATGGTAAAGTAATAAAATTTGACTGGTATTGTTCTCTTACATCTCTTTTAATCACTAAATGCACACTTACATCAGAAAAGATTTTCGGATTGAAATTGAATGTAATGGAATGAGTACATCAAATTACGGTACTGTTAAGTTTTTATACTTTATGGAATCGTTGGAATTTTAATTGTTATCTAATCCGTCAAACATATAAAATAAATCAATGCAATTCAGCTATTTTACAGTCGAAGCAAAATGATAATTAAAATGTAGGTTATCGTAGTCATAGAGATAATTATTTTCGCGCGATATTGACAGGGAGCAAAGTGTACTTTCATCCCCGAATTCGAAGATAAAAGTAATTACTTACGAGCATTGGATGACAAAAAATTCACTTTTTTTCAAATGGTTAAAGCTTTTAATCTCAATCAACCATTAGTTGATTACTTAACTATGATAGTAATGAAATCAATTATATTGCGACAACTATTCAGAATAACTGAAATATTCATCTTCCAAACTATAAACACACTGTAAAGTTTGTAATACAATAATTCAATAATTAACTATATTATTGGTAAGAATTATAGTAAAATTCCATGTTGTGTAAGTATGTTTTCGTGAACAGCGTGCTAACACTGAGCCATTTACCGCTCCTGTATATGATCTATTCAAAACTTACAATCAAATATAGTAGTAAAATTAGTAGTGGTATAGTTGTAGAAGTATTTTGACACTTTACCACACATAACCTCTTATTGGTTTTCTTTTCATAATCATTTGCATGTTTCCTTTTTTATAAATTGGCATTTTCTTCCACCTCGGGAATTTCGTGTGGAATATTATAAATTAACACGAGTATAGTTCCTAATAATAATTAATGAACTTCTAACAATAATTCAAGCCGATTGTCTATCACAGTTTCGGAGCGTGTGTATAAACACGTATAAACATTAGTGCAGTGGTGTAATAAGCATAGTGTACATCATTACTGACAGCGCTTGACGGAAACTAAGAGATTCAAGCGGAATCTCATTCGCGCTATAGACTAGCGTGTTACCACGGGAACTTCCTTAAGGACAGCGTCGGCTCTAAACTAAGGTGATTTTTGTTCTTGTAGCCTTGGCGACCCGTGACATGAGACATGATTGCAATTGGGTGTAACGTGTTATAGAAAGTGGGCACCATCAGCGGCAGCCAGGCTCTTAAGAAGCATTACCCTTAGGTGGAACCTTAGTTAAAGTTCATCTTACGCTTAGCTTGAGATTGCGTTAGTGACCAATTGTCCATCGAACAAAATAAGACCTCGTGGGAGTATTTTTATCATCCGATGACTTGGTATCTTACAGCAAGCAGCGTAGATTTTCCAAATGCTTGTTTCATGTCTATTTTTCAAAAATCAATTTTTTTTATTTTTACATTCTAATATTTTAAAAAAAATATTGAAAATTTTTAAGCCCCTTACTCTGTATATATTAGTCTTTACATGGGTTAATTCTCACGATCCGTTTCAATAAACAAATTAACTAAAATCAAATCATGAGGTTCTGCTTATCACTCATTTTCAAAGTCAAGGCGTCTTTGCGCATTCTAGTAGTGCGTGTAAGTAAGCGTCTACCATGCGAGTGTTAACCTATTCGAACACATATTTGCGATACAGTCAGTACTGTAGTCTGTACACAAAGTGTGCAGCTACAAGTTATCTTTCACTTGAAGATTCACTCATATATTATTCGACGTTCATTACGAAGAGTAACACATTTCAAATGTGTAACGAAGACTAGCACACAATAATAGTTTTATGAAAAAATTACACATTAAAATTTTTTCTAACTGAAACTAGCACGTTGCAATTTTTCATAAAAACTAGCACGTCTCAACTACGGCGATAAAAATTAGCACGTTTCCCTTTAGTATGGTGTTGATCAGTCCGCCGATGCGGCAATCATAGCGCACACGAATGTTAACAACTCCCATTATTTTGATTTTTTCACGTGCGCTATACACGCGCTACACTACACTCGCGCTACACTATTCAGTAAGTTGAGATTCCAAAAACCATCTTAAAATATAACACAGTAGTAAAGCTGTATGATGGTAGCTGTATTTGTGTATAGGTTGATTCTTTTCTCGACTTTTCTCGCATACACAGGAGTATATTTTCTGTCGCTAGTGAATGTATAAAAATCTATTAAACTATCTGAATCTCAATGTGTTATATTATTACTGTGCGAGGTGCTTGGATACTATCCGCATTTTATTTAAATTTATAATTATTCAGACATTATTATTTTTGGATGCTTCATTTTTTAATAATTGTCTTAATAATATAAATATATTTATATATGAATTTGTACAATATAAAGGGGAGTCTTACAAGTCATTCACATGATTTTATCAACTAAAAAATAAAATAATTCCTCTTATACATGATGAATCATACTTGAAACATGCTACTTTTTGATGCAACATTTGAAACGTGCTACTTTTTGTTGTAAAATTTGAAACGTGCTAGTCTTTGTTACAAATCATGAAATCTGCTAGTTTTCGTTCGGGGTAATTAAAACGTGCTAGTTTTCGTTATATTAGCTTTTTCTCCAAACGTGTTAGACTTGGATACAAATTTGAAATGTGTTAGTTATATACAAAGCGTTAATACAAGTTTAATACAAAGCGTTTGTTCAAAGATATACTGTCGGAAATATTTCATCTGATCTTTATTTTTAAAGAACTGACTTTTGGTTAAGATTGAGCTGCCTTTTATAATTATTTGATTGTGGAAGTTTATTTCAATTACCCATGAACTTTCTGAAATCGTGAAATGTTTTTGTTACAGAAACGTGTATTGTGGGCTTTTACAGTGTCAAGAAGGTGGAAAACAGCCAGCTATTGATGGTGTTGATACTTTATATTCAAGAACAATAATATCAATAAAAGGAAACGAGTATGAATGCAAGTAAGTGCAAAAATTTTGTTATAACTAGATATTGAAAAAATGAGAGACATTTTTATAATAGTAGTTAAAAACTCAGCACATAAAAATGAATTTCCATGCTAGTACTGCGTAATATTCCGTTTTTTGTAATTATTATCGATGTAACTTTCAGTCATTTTATGAGCATAATTTGAAAAATCAGTGAATATAATTTTTCACTATCTTCCGGTCTATAAAACTTATGTTCATTGACTAAAGGGGATAAGATGATGTTTTAAGATGATATTTGATTACCCATTCGAATGTCTATATAAAGAAATAATTGAAATTTTTTTCTCTTGATAATAAAATATGTTCGCACTACATCTGATTGACCGAAAAAAACTTCTACCCAGACTCTGAAATCCCAATTACATTACTTTTTTCATGATACGAAATATTGTGTTATTTATCACTTGCTGCATGATCTTGAAGCGAGTTCTGCATCAATTTCATTATGGGGTCTCAAAAAATTCAGAAAAGTACCCTCTTTTATGCAAATAAAGCGAAATTTGACAACGATTGTGCACATTTTGGTATGCATGCAAAATACGACAAATTTTAAGAAAGTCAATATATATCGGCTAAGCTCTTGGAAAAGGAGCAAAACATTTTTTTCAAAATTCTGCTCCGCTCAAGTGAAAGAGGGTACTTTTTGAGACCTTAGTGATCAATGTTGATGAAGAACTTCGCCAAAATCGCGTGGTCAATCTAGACGCGCGCCACAGTCGGCTCCCCACTCTGCCACTATATAGCGAGCACACTCGTCCAGAGCCTCACTTTCGCTCGAGCTTGACTTGCACACATCTCTTAGAATCCCAGAGAGCGCAGCCTTCGGATTTACCAGGGCTTTAAGACTCTTGCAACGCAACACTTCTTTTGTAATCCCAGAGTCTCTTGCGAAGTACCACCGATGCCGTACCATAACAAAATTTCAGATCTACAGGTGTAGTATTAACATATTTTTCTATCGAGAAATAAAATTTTCTATACCGATTTATATGGCTATTTTCAAATATCAGCTCGAAACACCATCTTTTCCCCTAATTGAGAATAAAAGATTAGTTAAACATTTTTATTATTAAAAAAATGAAAGAATCTATAATATCTTTAAATTTTTATAATAATGATTATTGTTTTTAGAGCAACGATGGAAGATATAAAATCGGAAAGATCAGTTCCAGGTCTTGGCTTAGTTCATGATGGCACACTATGTGGAGATAATTTAGTAAGAACTTATTGGAATTTTAAAAAATACTAAACATACTTTCAAATTTATAGCAAACTTTCAGAATGACAATATTTTTTAACGAACTGGTTGTAACGAATTTCACTCGGGTGTATGTATTATCGTTCGGCGAGACTTGACCAGGTGAAAATGCTCCTGGGAACAGCAGGCTCACTCACACACGCACAGACAGTCGAAGTGTCACACACAATGGATAGGTAGCAATCAGAATACTTCACGTGCGGTCCAACACAGAGTGATAGCCTCTGTTTGCTCTCGCCGGCTCGTCAGTCAATGTATGGTCCCTTCCAACTGACAGGTTTTAGTCTGCTCACGAGGCAGCGCGCGCTTGACCTGTCAACGCTCGTATCGTCGGTTGCGGCTCTCTCAAACTCGGCGCTTATCGAAACACGGCCGCGATCCACATATTATTAGGCTCGCTTAATATCTCGACATCTCTCTCTCTCTCTCTCTCTCTCTCTCTCTCTCTCTTCTCTCTCTCTCTGAACAGTGGAATTGACGATTTTCTCCTCGTCTACTTCGACGAACGCTTTACCATCGGTCTGTGGATACTGCTGCACTTAAAAACTCATTTACTTACACAGCTACGGACCTCATAAATGATCTCTTTCCTGAAACCATCCTTTTCGACCCTCGCCTCATTTCACGAACTAAACAGACCATATTTTCCAAACTGCTTGCCATCGACAACGATAATTCAGAAATTCAGATTTAACTCAACCCCGGCTTGAACATCTCATTCGCTTTTCCATCCAAATCAGCTTTTCATTTATTCATAATATCATCAACTGCTCCATGTCATGTCAATTCATCGAATCGAATGTACATATCATAATCAATCTACTACTGTTTTTGTTACTACTTACTGTTCTTACATGTTCCTGGAACCTTCACAAAAATTTTCCGGAAGTCCGTACTCGCTTCATGTGAAAAAATATTGTCGCGATTGTACTTCCAAAAATGCATTTTTTTTAAATAATTGCTTACATGCATACACACTAGGGTATCCGTTATTTCACAAACATTTAAAATCTTTGCTCCAGACATTGAAATCACTTTAGTAGTATAAAAACATGTTTTGTGCGCTTTATAACCCATAGGAACAAGTTTAAACCGTGCCTTAAAATTAAAATCAATATTTATACAATCCCTCTCCACCTACATTTCTTGCTAAATCTATAATGCTGCCAACTGTTTCTTGATAATCTTGATTTTCTTCAGATAGATCTTTCGATACGACGTCAGGTAAAACTTTCCTCCAACAACTATTCAAGGACAATTGTTTCACTTATTTTCAAGATTCGTCAACAATTGCGATAGCGTCCAGAATCGAGAAATTTTTCCAAATTTTTTTACAACGTCCAATTTTTCTAAGTCGTCACGAGTCTGATAATCATTCATACTTTCTACCATTTTTGCCATGACTCGTCTTAAATAATAGGATTTAAAAGTCCATATTATTGTTTGATCCATCGGTTAATCAAAGAAGTTGTGTTAGGTGGAAAAAACATCATTTCTAAGCTGGTTCTTCGAGAGTTATGACATGACTTCAGCAATTATCTAATTTAGCAATCATTAAATGCTAAATTTTTTGAACTCAAAAAATCGTTTACTTCTGGAATAAATGAATTTTTTTATCATTCCTTGAAATTTGTCTGTATTACCCACGCTGTTTTGTTTGACTTCCAAAAGACTGGCAAACGATATTTATTTTTCCTCTTAGTGATAGTGCAGTATCACTACGGTAAACAAGCATAGGTTTACATCTAAAAGACCCGGAGGCATTCGCACAGAATAAAAGAGTGAATCTATCTTTAAGGCCGATTCTCTGTCAACTCAACTGGTCAAATTTTATTTCCTATATCTAATATGATGAACACATTGTTTGGGATGTCAGGAATGTACAAAAAAATTTATAGAGCGATTGGGGCCTTCTATCACCTTTATTCAGAATTCCAAAGTTGGCCTTTTTCGCATTTTTCTGTAATTTATCAAAGATCGCAAATATTTCATTAAGCTCTAGCTCAGTGTAGAATGACTCAAAAGAAAAAGTGCACCGGAGCTTTTTGTTGGAAATCGTGCAAATTTTAGAAAAAGGGTCCCAAAGCGATCTGAGCACTCTGGAGGCTTTACAATAGAAGTAATCAAGAAAAAACAAAATACACAAAATCTAATCAAGTATGATCCGGACTTTCCTTTTCTAAACTATTTAAGAAGCTTCCTAGACATGTCAACTACTCCCTTGTAAATTTTCATAATGGTTTGAGCATTATTATGCTCTGGAGACGCTAATATGTATCGAAAAACGTGCAAAAAAGCCCCTAAAACAGAGTATAGCCTTAGATCTTTACATGTTACATATGCTAGGCAAACTCAAACCTCAAACATAAGTAAATAAACTTAAGAGCACAAAATTACTTTTAATTTGGTATATGTGAAAACTCTCTAAGAACCGAAGATACAGCTGTTTGAAGTTTCACTGAGAATTAAAGCATTAAATCTGTCATTTTCATAGACCAGTTGACATGATACTTGAATGTTAATAAAACTTCAAAGCTGTATCTTCGGTTCTGAAGAACTTAAGAGTTTTAAAATATACCAAATTAAAGGTATTTTGTGCTCTTGTGTTTGTGTGTAATGTGTTCATCATATTAGATATAGGAAATAAATTTTGACTGGTTGAGTTGACAGAGAATGGGCTTAACCACTTTAAATCCAGGGCCCTTTTTTCATATTTTGATATCCAAGTTTGTTCTGGCATTCTTTTTCAATATAAGCCCGACATCACAATTAAAAATCTGATTGGGAACGCATCCTTTTTCAGAAATTAATTTTTTGATTTCTGGTAAAAACTTTTCAGCAGCTTCATGGTCTGCACTGTCACTTTCGCCTTAAAATAGACAAAAGTTTAATTATAGATTTATAAAAGTACATATATGTGGCGACTACATTCAAGAGAGACTTCAATTGTTATTTTTATTAATTCGAGAAGTCGACGGTGTGCATGTAATTAGTTACCAATCGACCTCCATAGTTATCGCATCAACTCAACGAGAAAGTTCAATAACATAATTCGTTCCTTGACTTGTGATTGATAATTAATATTTATCATTAATTAATTATCTTTATCCCACAAATTGGTGAACCCGACGAGATTGCTATGGTATTAGAACGTGATAACGAGTTTCGTCGCACCGCCCATCTCCCGCAGCAGATAGAACCACGAGATTGCACCGATTTGCAGCAGCAAGCTCTCACCGATGACGCTGCCCCCGCTGCCGTCGCCACCCTTCATGCAGAGCAACAACAGCTAGCCGATGCCGCTCATGCAGCCGGTGCTGCCGATGCTCCTCCACGATACGTCAATCGCGTGGCCGTGAAGCTTCCAGCCTTTTGGATGTATAAACCAGCCATTTGGTTGGCCGAGGTGGAAGCTCAGTTTGCGCTAGCTGACGTCACCGTGGAGCTGACCAAGTACTACCACGTTATCTCGCAATTGGACGTTCGTGCGTCATCAGAAGTTGAGGACACCATTAGCAGTCCTCCTGGACGACAACCTTACATGAACTGCGACAACGGCTGATCGAGTGACTCTCAACATCAGAGGAGCATCGGGTTCGTCAGTTACTCCACGACAAAGAGCTAGGAGACCGCAAGCCCTCTCAATTCTTGCGGCATCTCAATTCACTTGCTGCACCTGCCGCTGTGCAACCAAACCTGCTGCGTCATCTGTGGCTACGACGCCTTCCTACGCATGTGCCGACGGTGTTGACCGCTCGCCCTAAGCTTTCGCTCGAGCAACTTTCCGACTCGGCGGACAAAATTGTCGAAATTTCTCCTGTGCCATCGGTTGTTTCAGCTGTTGCTGAAAATCCTGAGCAAGTACTCGCATCTAACGATTCTCTATCAAGTCTCATTGGAGAGTTTACTTTTGAGGTTAGTGCGCTACGTACTCGTCATTATGAGTGATCGCAAAATCGATTCAGTTACTAGTATTAATGTGCCGGCATCTCTTCGTCGTTCTCCGTAGCTCAGCGTCAAGATGATCGCGGTGAGTCATGAATACTCGGAGAAGTATTTCTATCAGGAATTCTAGAAGAATTTCCTACGCTCACTCTCCCGCCCGTCTGGCCCAGAGCAATTAAACATGATACTGTTCATCATATCAGGACAACGGCAGGCCCGCCAATATCGTTTCGTTTTTGCCGCCTAGCCGTAGAGAAGTTAACGATTGCGAAGAACGAATTCGACCAGATGTTAGAACTCGGCATTTGTCGTCCTTCTGAAAGCCCTTGGTCATCTCCCTGCATCTCGCCAGAAAAGGATCCAATGGTTGGCGACCTTGTGGAGATTTTTGAGCTCTTAACAACAGAACTTTGCCAGATCGTTACCCGGTTCGCCATATCCACGACTTCGTGAATAACATCGACGGATGTCAAATTATTTCGACAATTGATTTGGTGATGGCGTATCAACAAATTCCTGTACATCCAGACGATGTTGCAAGACAGCCATTACAACACCGTTTGGATTGTATGAATTTCCCTTCATGACATTCGGTTTGAAAAATGCGGGTCAGACATTTCAACGCTTCATGGACGAAGTAACGCGAGGTTTACTTTTCTGCTTTGTATATATCGATGACATTCTCGTCTTTTCAAAATCCAAGGAAATACATCGACAACCTTTACGTATACTATTTTCTCGTCTACATGAATACGGATTAGTGCTTAATCCAAGCAAATGTCATTTCGGCCAAGTAGAGGTTCGATTTCTTGGTTATTTAGTGTCGGCTTCGGGCATTCGTCCACCTCAAGATCGCATACAAGCAATAGTTGATTATCTGCCACCGAAGACAGCACAAGACTTGTCAGAGACGTGGTTGGAATCATTTTTTTCGTCTCAACAAATACTTTTTGAAATATAATTGACCTCGAGGTTTTCGTTGAAAGCCACATCTCGACCATCGTGCAAGTAAATAACTAATTTTGTGTATTTTCAACAATATTCAAATGGCTCTACAGCAGTTTTTTGAAGCAATCAACTTCTCAAATAGGCAAATTAAAAGTCTTAAAGCCTTTAATTTACCTACTTCAGAGTTTCGATTGCTTCAAAATTGACTGATATAGAGCTGTTTGAATATTGCTGAAAATCGCAAAAATTGCAATTTTTCTAGAATTGTAATACCTAAATTGAATCGCGATTTCGAGCTTAACTATACTAAATTGTCCTTTAATTTCTACAAATTCTCAAAAAAATTTGAAAACATCGTATACCACGTTTTTGGACGAGAGAAAACCAATGGTGATCTTTGATTTGACCTTGAACATAACCTCTAAGCTACAGCGAACCAAAATTGATTTTTCGTATGCTCATCCCCATTTTTTATTGCAGATTTGAAAAGAGCGGAAAATTTCACGTTCGAATACACCTTTAGTTTTTTTTTTCAAGGTTATGTTTATGGCCATTTAAGGGTGATACTTTACGCAAGAATACCTTTATATAAAAAATGGCTTAAAATTGCAGTAGTCGAAATTGGAATTTTCTTGTGAATTAAGTCCTGCATCCATATCAAAAGCACCTCCTCAGTTTTTTCAAGCAGATCATTTCTAACAATTTTCACACACGAGATGTTGCCCCAATATTTTTGAGCTGCTAAGCATATTATCCTTATTGTTCCAAATAGAACGTATAGTACACTCATTTTTTTTAAATTTTCTCACAATTGAAGCAATAGTTTTACCATTTTCGATTAATTTCAAAATTTGTAACTTATCTGCGTGATTTATTATTCATCTGAATCATCATTCATCATTCTTCATTCATCATTCATCATTCTTTTCTTGATCTGGACGGAGTCGATTTACGAGGAATTTTAGCAATTGGAGCCATTTTAACACACAATGTTAAAAACTTTTGACAATGAAAGAAACACTTTTTTCAAGCGATTTATTCAAACTGAACGGTGATCATGTGTGAGATATATGCATTTCGTAATAAATAAGTTTGAATTCCGGCAAAATATTGTATTGTTTTCACGATGATAATATATTGAAACTTTTATTAGTAACAACAGAACTTCAATATCAACGTGACCGACTCATTGTAATGTTTTCCGATTCGATTATAATTAGTATTAAAACATCAAAATAATCGTCAAAGATTTACTTACAATTATTAGTGACATTTACAACAATAACGAAGATAATTCATTAAAATATTAAAATATCGAAATAATCGTCAAAGATGCATTGTGTGAATTTGTGTAGCATGAATCATGAAACAATTCTTAGTCAATGGTTAACCTATCACTACAATAATGCTACAAATTTTCTTTGGAGTTTAATGTTACATTAACTTTGTAGCTAAATTATAGAAAAAATTCGGCTACACAACATTTTAATTAGAACCAAAATTCTGTTCCATGAAACTATTAGATTCTTATCAATTAACTATACATTGTTTTATGAAGAGCAATTTATTATGTACACATTTCGTTCTAATAAATTGCTCAATATATCCATGTCTAAAAAAGGCTAGAATCCAATTTTTCACGGGTAATACATTACTTTCGTACATATGCATTCAGACTTTCAGTACGAAACATCACTTTGCGTGCCCAGAGCTTATGACTACCAAGTGTTGTCACGACATCAATTTAAATCTATCTATAATTTTGCTCTTATATAGAATTATAAAAAAAATTTTTCTCTACATCATAAAAAAATAAAACTCAAGTAACTTTGATAAATACACTGATAAAACTCTGAACTTTGATATAAATGTTTTAAATAATTTTTCTGAGCAATAATTGCACAGCAAACACACACACACACACGCGCGCGCGCGCACACACACGCACACAAACACACACACACACACAGAAACACACAAACCAGATCGCTCAGGGCACTGTTTCCGGGATTCGCGCCTGGACTGGAAAGCAAGTAGTACGTGTGTTGCTCGTGCTCCTGTTTTATTAATTCCTAGTGCGGTCATACGTAGTGCCGAAGTGTCTTTGTGAGCGCCAAGTGTGCAGCTTGACGCGCCACGTCGGTACATGTGTGTGCAGTTCCGTAGCTGTGCGTGTACAGCTGTGGTGGTGTTTTTTACTCTGCTCTGTGTTTTCCCGCGTACTTAGTCTAGGCGCTGAGGAGGTTTCGTATGCATTGGAAGGTCCCACAAAAACGAAGTGTATTTCTACGTATTTTGACCCGCTAAATCCAAATTTTCAACTCTCACCTCGCTCAGATGGTCGAGTTATTTGTTATAAACAAATTAATTGTTTATACGGCAATAACTCCTAAACTATTGAATTTTTACCAAAACGATTCTTTTTCATTTTATTGTACACAAAAAGACAAAATTTCCTTTTTTATTCGTCTTGATACGACCAATAGAACCAATAGAACATTAGCAAGCTGCGCATCGACGTGGACATTCTGTGTGAGCAATACAAGAACCTTGCTCCACCGAATACATGGCTCGCCGATGCCAACGGCCAAGCAGCTATCTGGGTGCGGCGAGGAATCCCAGTTCAGGAGTGCCCGGCGAGAGTGCATCCTTACTTCTCGTGGGCCCGTATCGGCGGAATTTTCTTTTTCAGTGTCTACGCTCCACCAAGACTCTCTGATGCAGAATTTTCCGTCCTCCTCGCCAACATCACCGGGGAGGCCGTGGCAAGAGTCCTCTGGTCATTGCGGGGGACTTCAACTTATGGTCGACGAAGTGGGGATGTAGGGCGACAAGACCTAGGGTGCACATCCTGCTTGACTCGCTTCCTCTCCTCGATGCGGTGCTGCTTAACACCGGCGACGTGCCGACCTTCATTGGCAGACAGGGCAGCTCGGTCGTCGACCTGACGTTTGTGTGCGAGTCGCTTGCGCCTCGCGTGTTATCTTGGACGGTGAGTGGGTGGGACACACACAGCAACCATCAGGCCATCGTCTTTGAGATCGAGGACGCCGGGACTTTGACCGGGCCCTCGACGCGCCGGAGCTGCAAATGGAACGCCCGTGCACTCGATGCGGACCGTTTCTCTGTCACCGTGACCAGCGCATCGGTCGCTTCCGGGACCGCAGAGGATATGGCGTCGAGCCTCATGTCCGTCATCACCGGCGCATGTGATGCCTCGATGTCCAAGGCAAACCCACGCCGCCGTCGCGAGCCGGTGTACTGGAAGACGGCGGAGATCGCTGATCTTCGACGCTCTTGCCTGCGGGCTCGCAGACTCTTCCAGAGATCGCGTGGCCGGCAGGACGAGGAGGCTCACAGCGCCAACTACGCCTCCGCAAGACGTCTGCTGCGCTTGGAGATCAAGACCAGCAAGCGCCGGTGCTGGAGACAGCTTTGCGACGAGGTTGACAGCGACATATGGGGCAGACCATACAGGATTGCCATGTTGCGCCTGCGATGCCCGCAGACCAAGCAGCCTGGCTCCCCTCTCCTGGTGCGCGGCGCGGTGGTGGCTCTGTTTCCGCAAGTGCCGAGCGGGCCCGCCTTGCAGCTGCCACGACGGGCGGGAGAGCTGGTCCCAGCCGTCACCTTGGAGGAACTCAAAGGAGCTCAATCGAGGATCAAGGAGCGCTCGGCGCCCGGCCCGGATGGCGTGCCCAACATTGCGCTCAAGCTCGCTGTTGCCGAGCGTCCTGACATCTTCGTGCGGGTGTATACGATGTGTCTGGAGACCGGCGTTTTCCCATCTGGCTGGAAGCGCCTGAGACTCGTCCTGCTCCCAAAGCCAGGCAAACCTCCCGACGAGCCGTCCTCGTATCGTCCGCTGTGTATGTTAGACACGGCGGGCAAGATTCTCGATAGAATCATATGCGACCGGCTGGAGGCTTTCACAGAGAGACCCGGAGGCCTCTCGGAGTGACAGTATGGCTTCCGGAAAGGGCGATCAACGATAGATGCCATCGAAGACGTCATTTCCACCGCACGTGAGGCCATCGCTGGCAAGAGATGGTACCGCGGCACCAAGAAATACTGCGCCGTGGTGACACTCGATGTGAGGAATGCCTTCAACTCGGCTCGGTGGGACAGCATTCTCGCCGCTCTGCGCCGTTTGCTCGTACCCGATTACTTGCTGAGAATAATCGCCAGCTACTTCTCGGCAAGAGTGCTCGACTTCACCACGGACGAAGGCCCAGAGTCCTACGAAGTCACAGCAGGAGTCCCACAGGGGTCAGTACTGTACCCGATCCTGTGGAACGTTATGTATGACCGAGAAGCCATTGCAGGCAAGAGATGGAACCGCGGCACCAAGAAATACTGCGCTGTTGTCACCCTATACGTAAAGAACGCGTTTAATTCGGCTCGGTAGAACAGCATCAACGCCGCAGTACGCCGAATGCGCGTACCTGAGTACCTGCTGAGAATAATTAGAAGCTCTCTATCAGCGAGGCTGCTCGATTGCCATACGGACGACGGACCAGAGACCCACGGAGTCACAGCAGGCGTTCCGCAAGGATCTGTCTTGGGGCCCATCCTGTGGAACGTCATGTACGACACCGTTCTGTGCCTCAACTTCGGAGGCAACGTAAAAATCGTAGGCTTCGCGGACGACATCGCCCTGGTGGCCGTGGCCAAGCACTTGTGGCAGCTCGAACACGATCTGAACTCTGCCATCGAGCAGGTGCACGACGCGCTTCAAGATCTCAGCCTAGAAACGGCTGACCATAAGACCGAGGCCCTTCTAATCAGTAGCAGGAAGAAAATGGAGACCATCACCATTACAGTAGGCGATTGCAGTATAATGTCGACCCTCTGCATCCGCTACCTAGGCCTACACATCCACTCCAGGCTGAGGTTCGACTATCATCTCCGAATCGTCAGCGAAAAGGCAGCAAGAGTGGCTGGAGCCCTCGCGAAGATCATGCCCAACGTCGGTGGGCCCAGAAGTTGCCGATGCGTGCTCTATGCCCACGTCGTCGACTTGATTCTCCTGTATCGAGCATCGATCTCGAGCTTAGCGTCAGAGACGCAGGCCTACATACGCCGGGCAGAGTTGGCACATCGACGAGCCTGCCTGCGCGTGATCAGCGGGCGACCAGACGTCTCCTACGACGCGACGTACGTGATAGCCGGCGTACCATCGCTGGCGCTACTACCGGATGAGCGAGCGCGCATATACCAGCCTCGTCAAGGAGGAAGAGAGAAGAGAGACGCTGAACAGGTGGCAGGACCGGTGGGACCGGGCCTCAAAGGGCTGATTTCGAACTATCGATTTCCGAACACACCGGCTAATTCCGAACATCACAAAATGGGTCGAGAGGGGACCAGGAGAAGTGGACTACCGTCTCACACAACTCCTGTCCGGGCATGGCTACTTCAGAAGCCATAGCCAGCGTTATGACAACACCCTTAGCGCACTCTGCCTGGCCAGCCCAATCACAGTAGAAGACGCGGAGCATGTGTTCTTTCGCTGCCCGAGATTCTACGAAGAGAGGGAGAGACTCCAACAAGTTCTCCAAGAAGAAATCGAGCCTGAAAACATCGTCAGGCTCTTGCTCGAGACCACAAGCAATTGTATGGCGGTAGCGTCTTTCGCACAATCAGTCGTCGCTAGACTGAGGCAAGAGTCGCAAGAGGTGTAAAAATGATCCGGAGGATGCTGCAAGAAAAAGACGACGCTTCTGGTTTCCGAACCCCTAATCACCGTAAGGTGGACGGATGATGTACGGAAAAGACACAGATGTAGCAGAGAAGCTCTATAGAGTCCCCACCGAAGTAATGTTTAATGACGGTTTCTAGTGGGGTACTCGTTTCGAAGGGCCACTGGCTGCAGAGTTCATTCTGCCCACGTCCACAAAAAAAAGACACACACACACACAAACACACACACAATGCACACACTTTTATCATGAAATTTTCATGAATTTCTAAAATTTTACTCGTAGAAACTCGATTTTTGATCTGCGACAAGAAGCTTTAGAACAAAAACTATACCATTTCAAGGGCAAAACTGATGACATGAGGTATATTACGTTCTCGATCATGAGATAATGAGTTTCACATGTTGTGATGTTGATACGATAAATAGTCTGAAGATGTACATATAGAGTGCGCATTGAATTTTTTTCAAAATTGAAATTCATTCATTCAGGATAGGATTTCGTCTTAACACAAAGCGACAATTATTCAAGCAAAATAGAACATGAGTTAATAATCGATAAAGAGCTCTAATTTTTCTGAAAAGTGAAAATTCTGAGTGTGAACTATTTTAGTGCGGCTGAAGACCTTTCCGAATCACCGGAAAGAATTTTGTTAAAATTTTTTTTCGCTAAGATCTCTTGGCGGTCATGATGAAAACGAACATTTGAAACATAACCTCTAAACAGCACTTCACTCAATTATTAATTTAGAAGAGGAATTTTTCGGGATATTGGAATTTCCAAGAGTGAACTTTTGAAGTAGAGCACTATAACTTTCGAAATCTTGCATCAGAATATCGATCGGTTAAGTATTCCCGAGATTTCGTGGCCGACTCATGTTTGACTAAAAATTAAAAAAAAACGTGATTTGACTGTAAAAAAACGTTGGATGGTCTAATTTTTTGAACCAATGCACCAAATTATCTGAAAATTTGTGAGTCCATGATTTTGGACCCCCTAATGAATGATACCTATCATGTAGCTCTCTGAGTACGGGAAGTACCCCATCTATAACTAGCTTTTTTAAATTTGTCGTTTTCGGTGCATGTATAGTTGCGCTGCACCTAGCCGACATTTCTCAGCTATTAAGTAAGGATAATTAGAATGAAATTTGCATATTTTAACCATTATATTATTTTATAGACATAATACAAATAAAGTTATAAACAATTCATTATTATAAATAATTTTTTTCGTATAAATAATTTTTTTTTTCGAATTTTTTTTTTCAAATTATTTTTTTTTTTCAAATTTATTGCTTTTAAATTTTTTTCTTTTGAATAAATTTTTTTTTTAAATAATTTTTTTATAATTTTTTTTCTTATCATTTGCCGGCTAGGTGCTACCATACCTCTTGATATTAGCAGACAATAATAAGTCGATGTAAATATACTTTTTGGTTATATTTTTTACATATATAATATAATAGAATGCTTACATCATCATTCTATCGTCTATTTAAACCACCGATAACGCGGGATACATATGTGGATAACAAAGGATGTCGCATTTCGGCTTACCGCCGATACGCTGAATCGCAGAAACAAAACTGCGGATAACTAGGGTTGCCTGCAATTCAAAAATTGATAACTTCAATGGTGAAAATCATCGTAAACTTAACGTTACTCATGACCCTACTTGCCCGGCCGTCTTGATAAAATTCATAAGAACCTTATAATTACGTACTCTATGAATTTTACAAAATTTTGTTGGGCAAATATTTTCATGTAAGATCATTAACTTTATTGTTAACTATTTAGAAAAATCTTAACAATGAAGTTTTCGAGATAATCGACTTTGAAGTTTTCCAGCGATTTTTCCGGGTAAAACGGAAAATTTTGGAAAATCTGACCTTACCATCGGAAAGCTGAGGCAATTTCCCATCGAAACGATGAGTTACTTTTTTCTTCTAGGTGCATTTAGGTATTTCTACAGCGAGTTAAAAATTCAGCGATTCGACTCAATAATGCGGCGCTGTGGGGCTCTGGGAGAGTTGAAGTGAAATGCCACATATTTACAGTATCGACACGAATTTTTTTGATTTCTTAGAAATTTTGTCTTCTTGAAATCCATATATACTCTGCTAAGGTTCGAGTCAATATCAAGTTACCAGTAGTATTTGAGCGCAATACTGAAAATTAATGAAAAAAATCGATTGTTTAAGCGTATCCATGAGCTACAGTAATTAGTTAATCAATATCTAACATACACCATCGCAATGTACTATTTTAAAAGATTAATTTAAAAAAAATAGAGCTCACTGCGATTATTTTGGAGCCTTGTGCGTCGGTTTAAAGATATTTTTCCGTATTTAACAAATACCGCTATAAATTCTATCATGAGCGTTACTGTATTTGCACCGCGAGGTGATAGTTGGTCAAATTCAATTTATTGTTTTGGCCTACAACTCAATGCGAGTAAATGTGTATACTAACACACTCACTATTAATTTTAGTTTTGAACAATTTTTTATTAAATATTGATGATGATGGGCTTGTAAATTATTTTTAAACACAATTTTGGTGTTAAAAGTTATATTTTTGTCACGATGTTTCGAACCGTATTCCGGTTCCTCTTCAGGTAAGCACTATAAAATACAACAATTTATGTGAAATACATACAACTCAAGAAATATTACAAAAAAAGTAATGTTATATATACCTAGATAGACGTTATAGTTGTGAGAACACACAACGTGTCTACATCACAGTCAAAAGTCTACTGAATACACTGTATAAAAATATACTGAGACTCATGTTATTGTTAATGTAGTTTGTTGAAAAGAGGATTGTACAGTCTGCTCAAGAACTGAATATCTTCTTCCTTGTTAATGCTTTTTTCGTAGTCTAATGTGAAACATTTCAGAAAAACGCCGTCTGCCTACATTCGGCTCATTATCTAAAATCCTCACATATTATCCCAATGAAACACATGTTTAAGCGAGCGGCTGTGTTTCGTAACAACCGAATCAGCATTGGCCATTTTCCGATGTTCTTTTATCCTGTCCTTGAGTTACCTCTTGGTCTCACCCACATAAGTCAACGGACAATCTTTACAGGTCAACTTATACACGACACCCGTAGAGTCTAATTTTGGCGAGGGATCCTTGCCAAGCTTGATATATTTCTTGAAATCCTTGTTGACGAGAGGCACAGTCATGAAGTTATAATGATGGTATAGTTTTTTTTTTAACTTTTGGAAAGCTACTGGATTTATAAAAGGACCCGGACAATAGATTTTCTCATGCGAGGTCATTGCCAGAGTGTCCTTCAACTCTTCCAGCGTCTTTATCGCGTACTTTTTTAAGATAGAGAAGTCGCGATTTTATGTACCTTTCGCAAAAGGTCTTAGGGAGTGAATTCATACCTCGGAGCTGCCTAACGGTGTCAAGATTGCTCCTGCGATATCGTTTATGAGACAGGAAAGTGGCTCGGTCAACTAAATCATAGATTATATTGATCTCAAGTGTATGAAGATGGTTCGAGTTGTAGTCAAGGAAACAACCGGACACCGACAGTTTCATAAACCAGTTGGTGATAATACTATTGTTTTCTATATCGTTGTGTAGCGAATTGATGCTATATTGGATAAAAGTTCATGTGTAAATTGTAAATGACTATTGTAGCTGTTGAATGCATTTAAAACTAAATCAATATCATCACGTTTCAGACACATAATTGTCATCAACGTAGTGATAGTAAAACAAGGGGGTGAAATTAAAGTCTATTTTTAGTTGTTTCAACACATCGGCCTCCGGATTGTTCATCACCATGTCTGCAAATGAAGGTGAAATAGCAGAGCCCATGGGGTGCCAAAGATTTGTTGGTTATATTTGTTGTTAATAGGAAAAAAAAGTACTGTTGAATAGAAATTTGACACACTCTCGTATCTCACTAAACGGCATCTTACACTGCTGCAACGAGTCATAACAGCGGTCTAACGAAGTCAGTACCAACTCACAAGGTATACACGTGAACAAGGAAGTAACATGAAAAAAAATGAGGGTATACCTTTGGAGTATGTGTAAATTATTAACCTCATTCACAAATGCAAAGCTGTTGTCTATGTGTGATTTTGGATGAGGGATAGCATGTTTTATTGTTTCATAAAGAGTCCTCGACAGAAACTGATTTGGACTATTCACCGCTGAGATGATTGGTCGTAATGGGACACTTTTCTTGTAAATCTTGGGTTATCCATATCATTTGGCAAGAGTGGTGTTGGTCTGCGTGAGCTCGTTCTTGTGGAAGCGTCGACACAAACAACTCTTGTTGTTCAAGGGCTTCGGAATCTTGTATACGATAGAACGTAGTTTTATTACTTTTGTCTGAATTGGTCATGAAAATGCTGGGATTGGTCTTGATAAACTCCTCAGTACGTTTGATTTTTTTCTCAAATTCTCTACGTACTGAAGTAACATGTGGCTTAATATTAATGCTATTAAGCATGATGCTTGTAGTTTTACATCTAATGTTGTTTTTTGTATTATCATCGAATGTTGGAAATCTCAGACTCTGTTCCGAATTCTTGACAGCATCTCCAACTGAACGTTTATCGAAATTGTCTTTGCATATGATGAACTTAGCACCACATGATAGTGCATGTGAAACGTCATCCGGAATTGCAACATCAATTAGATTTTCAATAAATTTAGAACGATTTGGCGGCGTTCTGTTTACGCTTATTTTTACATCACCTTTGCCGACTGCGTATAAGAAATTACCGTCGCCTGATCTCACAGGATTGGAATTATTGAAATGCTCGTATACGGAGAATATCTCTTTCCTTCCTGTCATGTGCGACGTTGCTCCGGAGTCCATCATTTATGTCGATTCATCTTTGTTTACGTTTGTGTAGATAAAAGCGAGAGATATCTCTCCCACCACGATGAGTGCGTCGTCGTTGTTATGGTTGTTCGTTGTGTCTTTCTGCCTCGTGCTAGTTGGTCGTTTATGTTTGTTTGATTCTAGAAACCAGCATTTTTTTTTGAAATGGCCTTTTTCTTACAATTGAAACACTCGACATCTTTTTTCGAATGATTATCGGTCGACTTCTTCTTATTTTTATTTTTGGCAAATGCCTTATGCTCCAAAGTTCTCGTTAACAAGGCAACACTTTTTTGGTAAGATTGCGTTTTTCCCCTAGTTTCCTCTATAATTGAGCGTGATGATAAATTGTCAATCGTACTATTAGCTGCACTCGTAGATTCCCAAGCCAATATGAAGTGATTGTAATCCTCTGGTAATGTTAGTAAAACTTTGTGATGAGCATACTATCGGGGGTTTCTTCTCCTAAGTCTTTCAATCTACAGCATAGGTCCTGCACCTTTGATATGTGCGTTGTAATATTGTCACTTGGATCTTTTCTGCAATTAAACCACTTTTGTTGTAGCCCGCGTATGCTGGTTTCTGATTTATTTATAAAAACTGCATTTAATTTCCACATTTCATTTGGATTGGTGCAATTTATGATATGGAGAGGTATTTTGTTGTGAATCGACGTCACAATGTATTTCTGTGCAGTTGTGTCATCCTTCAGCCATTTAGCGACTTCTTTTGTATAAGTAGTTCCAACAGTTGCATCTGCTTATATTTCAGCCGCTGTCGGTTGTGTTGGCTTTAGTTCATTTCCTTGCACGATTTCAAATATGCTTTTCAATACGAACAAAATTCTGATCTGAAATTTCCACACAGTCCAACTTTTTTCTCCAGCTGATCTCAAAAACTGTATGTCAGAAAACGCAAAAGAAGAAAAAATTCAACACGTAAAGTATACCAAAAAAGGTCACGAAAACAGCTGTATCTCAATAAACAATCAAAATTTAGGAGTTTTGAAAAATAGAAAAGGGGATGAAAAATCCGAATTAAAATTACAGTGAAACTTTTTCGATTTTAAGCCCCTTTTGAGCCCTCAACGTCTTTGATTTTAATTATCGACGATAATAACCGTTTAATCTGCATTGTTGTACTAACCGTGCCACCAAGATTATTTAAATTTTACTGATATAAGATCATTAATGATCTGTCTATCGATCTGATTAGACGTGTCAAAATTGTAAATTGTAAACAAAATTAAATTTTTGCCCTGCTCGGGCTGTGTATAAGTGTAACATAACATCGGTTGCTTGACTATATTATTCTATCAAATGACTAACTCTAACGGGTTTACTTTTCAACAAGATCTTAATCCCAGAAGTGGCTCTGGCTCTCCAAAGCAGCAATCCAAGCGTCAATCTATCATTATTGACTACTGGCTTGGCGCAACACCTGCCACCAAGACAAAAACTCATTTCATAGTCCTCTGGAAGATCAGAATGACGAAAAAACTGCGGATGATGACTCTTCCCCTGACACCGCTCCTATCAAAAAGCATCCGCCCATATTCGTTTGCAAGGTAATGGATTTGTTACTCCTCATTCAACGTTTAGGCAAGATTAACAAAGACAAATGCACATACAAGCTCGCAGGTTATGACACAGTAAAAATCCAATTTCTTATTCCAGCACTGTATCTACTGGACATAGAAAGCTTGAAGAATAAAAATACTGAGTTTTATACTTATCAAAGGAAGCAAGACAAACCGTATAGAGTTGTTTTGTATGACATGCACTTCTCAGTTGAGCAAAATCTTATTAAAGAAGCAATAGAAGCCGTTGGTCATAAAGTTCTTCATGTAGCTGACATAAAATCCAAAAACGGCTAACACCCTATGCCTCTCTTTTACGTTGACCTTGAATGAAACTAGAAAAACAAAGAAATTTTCAATGTGAAAAGGCTACTTAATTGCGTGGTCAGTTTCAAATTTCCATACAAGAGGAAAAAAATTCCTCAATACTATAAGTGTCAAGAACTCGAGAACACCAATAAGCACTACTGTAAGGTTCGTGTTTGTTTCAAGTGCACCCATCACCGCGAGTCAACAGCCCTATAAAGGACAAAAATGCTAACGTGATCTGCGCCAATTGTGAGGGTAATCACCCCACCAGTTACAGAGGGTGCCCTGAATATAAAAAAACTTCAGCAAAAGTTAGATCTATTGCGACCCCCAAAAGCTGCAACAAAACCTATTGGTAAGAAATACCGCAAATTGCTTTATTCAACCCGGCATAACGTACTTTCAGAAGGATGCTTCAAGCGTTGGGTCTAACGAATGCCCAAATATAAATGCTATAAATGACAACAATAACAATTCTATAGAAATAAATTCTCGCGTAAAGAAACTCGAGAAACTGATGATTCAAATGAGGTCTCGATCTGACGCACTCATCAATCTTTTATCAAATGTAATATCAAATAATAACTCAAAACAAAATGTAGCTTAAAATAGTTACCTGGAATGTTAACGTCTTGTTGAGAGATATTTGGAGCTCAAGACCTTCCTTATAGAACACGACGTTGACGTTGCACTAGTTTCCGAAACTCATTTCACAAACAAAAATTATTTAAAAATCAAAAATTACGAAACCTACTACTGCTCTAACTACCCCAACAACAAAGCTCGTAGAGGATTGTTGTGTGAAAAACTTTGCACAAGCACCATGAGGGACCTCACATGAGCGAGGACTTTCTACAGGCTAGTAGTTTTGAAATTGAGGATAAAGAGGGAAGCCTCACTGTTGCAGCGGTATACTGCCCCCCCCCCCCCCATCAGACCTATTGACCACGATCTAGATTCATAGCAGAAGGGGACTATACCCTAAATACCGTTGGTGGGGCTCACGATTAAGTACACCTAATACAAGGGGTTACTGTCTCTTTTCAGTGATCCGTAAGAAAAATTTCTCCATAGATTTAACAGGTGAACCCACGTATTGGTCTACTGACAAAAGAAAAACTCCTGACGTAATTGACGTCGCGGTTACTGCAGGGCTCAATCCGAGTGTCGCACAGCCGAATTCTGTACAGATCTATCATCGGACCATTCCCCAGTAGGATACACTGAAGAACTTCTATTATACAGAAAACAGAAATATCTTTACAATAAATCAACAGACTGGAATTTTATAAACAAAAAATTAAAAACTCTCTCAACTGTAAAGTATGCTGCACTCCGATGTTGAACTCAACGCAGTTATTGATTCTCTATACAATTTTGTAAAGGAAGCCGCCAGTAATGCAACTCCCCCAATGACTAGCAGAGCTAAATCACAGTTCCTTCAATCCTTATTAAAGAACTAGTCAGAGAAAAAGAAAATTGCGAAGTATCTGGCAAAGAACGAGGGCTCCAGCAGACAAGGCTAAACTAAATAAATCAATAAAAAAATCTTAAACAAACTTAATAAATTATTGAAGCAAAAGCATCCAGAACTTTCTTACCTACCAAACTGCGAACAAAATCATAGACTACTCGTTATGGAAGGTGGACTCGTCTATGGAACTTAAATATGGAATTCGTGGACGAGGATAGCCAAGCACAAAGTAAATTTGTTTGCTAAACATTTAAAAATATATTCGTTACCTTAAAAACAATGATTCCTATAGAGGAAAAGGAAGAATTACTAGCCAACTATAATACGCAGAATAATAACCTCAACGATGTAATACACATCAAACTTATCGAAGTCAATAAAATAATCAAAAACTTAAATAACAAAAAAGCTCTAGTATTTGGCAGTATCTCGGAAGGGCTCTGTGAAGAACTGCCATTGAAGGCTTTCCGATTCATCACTATTAATGAATCGTACCGCCTAAATTACTTTCCTGAACAGCTGAAAGCAACACAAATAATACTATTGCAAAACCTGGAAAAGATCCCACTGCAGTATCGTCATATAGACCCATAAACCTATTACCTGTTCTCTCTAAAATCATGGAGTCTTCAATATCAAATAGATTAAATAAAATCATTGACGAAATCGCTCATACCAGACTATCAATTTGGTTTCCAAAGTAAGCACTCAACTATAGAACAGGTAAACAGAATAACATTATAAAAAATTCCCTCGAAAGAAGAGAATACTGCAACGCAGTTTTCCTTGATATTTCTCTGGCATTTGATAGGGTATGGCACCAGGGTCTAATTCATAAGCAAAACAAATACCTCCCCCACACATGTACAGGCTAATGGGAAAAACTCTCAATAAAGTATCGACAACAAAATCCGTCTATACACATCTATAATCTAACCTGTTTGGACTTATGGTATCTATCTGTGGGGCACGGCTGCAAAATCAAAATCGACGTTTTTGAAAGGTTTCAAAGTAAGGTACGTGAGGAAATAAAAAGCTTCTATGAATATTATAATCTGAGACTACAATCCCACCCTAACCACCTAGCAAGGACTCCACGCGTCAAATAAGAAAAAATATCGATTGTGAAGAAGCAGGCAGATTGAGGTTTGAATAATCGTAAAAACTGTGCGCTGTATCACTACTGTCTCTCCTCATATAGTTTATTAACGAGTGCAACCATTGGGTTATCCCCGAAGGTTGTTATTGCATCTTGAGTCTGTATCGTTAATTGTTTAATAAAATGAAAAAAAATTTATTCATTATCCAAATTATCAAACTGTAACATTAATAATAAAAATTCTACAAACAGTAATATAAAATGAAGCAAAGTCAGCAGATGGAAAATTTTATTGTATAATATAACACAGTTATTCGCGACTTGCCTTAGTCCTGCAGGCATTAAAAGATGTTTATGACTCCATATTACCGATACATTTGATTAGAATTCTCAACAATTTCTAACAGTCCATTTTTGTATGATTTTTATAAATTATTATTAAATCCATGCAGCGATTTAAATGATCTTTTCAGAACGGTTAATAAATATATATATATTCATAACTGTTAAATGATTCTTTCATATTATCCTTTAGATTTGCATCATCAAACATGTGTCAGCCAATTTCCATTCATTCAAATATCTAAATGTCCAAGTAACCATGGTAATCACGAGTGTTCGGGTCATGGGGTAAGTTTAAAAAATTACATGAATCATAATATTTTGGGTACAAAACGATGAAGATTTGCTTCTAAACAAAAATGATGTAGCCATTTGTATAATATGTATATTAGACCGGTTCATTTTGGAAAAACTCTTTTTAATTTTGGGAGCACCGGCAGAATCCTTTAGTTAAACTAAAAACATGCAATTTGCCGTCTACCTGGTGTCACTAGGTACCCTAAATAGCTGACGATAGCTTTTTTAAGTTTAACAACGTGGTGCAAAAATTGGACAGCCTCGCTAAATAAGATTTAAATTGCCTACTGTGCTCTGAGGGTAAAATCTATTTTAACAAGACGTTTTCTTACGTAATTTTTTGTGTAGAATCGATTCCCGTAATTATGTTCGAGGACGTGTCAAATGAACAGAAAAAATCTAGAAAATTTTTTGATACCACCAAAATTTAGAATTTTTTTTTGACAAATCCATCGATATCTATTACCATGTAATATAGAATCATTTACATACAAAAAACGACATTACAAAAAATTGAAAAATCGAAAAGTATTTTAGTTTCTTCCAGGAAACGGCTAAGTAAAATCAACTATGGAAAAAATTGTATGAAATTGTCTGATAGGTTTTTGTCTTACATTTTCAACGCCGTTTTTAGATTTTAGAAATTCGCAATATCGCTGAGATACAGCGGTTTTTGTACGATGCCTTTTGTAGCTTAAAATTCAAAAATTCTGAGCTAACTTGATTTATCAAAAAACTGGCGAAGCAGAATCATAGAATTTTAAGCCATGTTTTTCAATTCTTTCCCACTAATTCAAATCATAAATAATGTCTTGGTTAATTCTCATTTTCGAATTATTATCATTGTTATTTGCTAAAAGTGCTAAAATTTTTTTCCTTTTTAATGCTTTGGTGTATACCCAACCGAACTTCACTGCAGGGCAGCAAGATACTAAGAAACCAGCGAGAGACCAGCAATAATTTTTTGCTGCTTCGCTACAATGCTATTATCTCTGTTGACGACGACCGGCGTATCAACGGACTTCAGCTCTGCGTTTATTTTTAGTGGGTCACTGAAAACGCAGTTCTGAGGCAAATCATATTTTTTCATGATTTCATGTTTGTCCTTCTCTAGCAATCCGTCTTCTGTGACATCTTGCCAACAAGTTCCGGGAGCAAGTCAGGAGCTAAAACACGTTCTTCGCTGAAGCGTTTTCCTATAGCATCAGAAATCCGTGGGTTTTCTTTTGTATTTCTCGGTGTCGTAGATCGGTGCGACTATGGCCAGCGCTGTGGCTGACGCAACGACTGTGGCTGCGGCTGTGATTGTTGTAGCTACGAGCCCGGCTGTTGCGGCCTGCAAACACAAATATATACAAAAGGTGTTTATAACGTTTCGTTTTTGCATCTCACTGTTTTATAGGTTAGAGCCTGTTCACATATAAGTAGCGATTCGCGCGTGCGAGTGAAAAGTAGAGGTTAGGACCTCTCTCGGTGGCCGCTCTGTACACAGTTTAGAGCCTGTGTATGCACATACAATCTCGTGCGCGCTCGCAATTACCTCGTTGGGATGTGTATCTTTATTTACACCAATAGTATTTACGTAGGTTAGAGCCAAGCTGTGTATCTGTGAGAAAGTCAGTTAGAGTCAAACTTATTTTGTGCAAGCATCTGTAAAAGATAAAAGTTATTACTTACGAGGATGGTATTCTCTCAAAACTGATGAAGATTCGCTCAACTCGCTGTTATGATGGCGTTTATTATTCCGCGTTCGTTTCACCTGGTTCAGTTTCTTCTTCAGGCGTTTACACTTTTTTCCCAGTCCGTGCTGGAACTGGATTCACTATAGGAACGTATACGTGATATTTATGACTCATGATGTTCTACATGCTTTTATGTGATTTTGTCGACACAAAGAGAAAGAATGACGGAAGCGAGCTGTCAAACGACGCAATGCGCGCGTGGCAGCGCTGATACACGGCTGAAACGCGCACTATTTTGCCCTTACTTTATATCTTGTGGCGACATCGATCGGAGACGGGAGTACTACACTATTGATCATCAAGGAAGAGGCGCAAAATAAATTCAATCATAGTGTACGATTGTCATAGGTCTTCGGTATCACAACTAAATCAATTATATACAATTAAATTAGCATAGGTTTTCAGTACCGATATCATCTATACCTTCATTACGATATACATAAATTATATACTCTAAACTCAGGAAAAACATGAAATTCAAGCTATGGGGGTCAAACCTATGCTTTAAAGGCGTATTATCTTGTTTATCGTATTTTTTTTAGATTTTGCAAAAATGCAATTGTATGCAATTCGTATGCATTTTTCTATGAATTCGTATGCATTTTATGTATTATTATTCTTTTATGAATTTTTATCAGTATTACTTGTGCATCGGTAAGTGCGTTTGTTTATAATTATATCGGGTTTTAGTTAACATTGTACTGATGACAACTATATTATAAATCGTGTTTCGAGTAACATTACTGAACGAAAAATGATTGTGTTAGCTTAAAATTATATTGTGTTTCAGTTAACGTTGTACTGATGATAATTATACAAGTGTCAACTCGAGTTGCAGAATGCTGAGCAATTTCAATGAACTGAACATTCGTGATGATACTAAATCATTAAATTTTTACAATAACTTTACAAAAACCGTATTTAATCATATTCTGGTGCTTGTACGAAAGTTTATATATTTTTCAATGGGTGCAATTATGCGCTAAAAAATAGCCATACTGCGTTATGAAAAAGGCGTTGCTTGGCTCAAGAAATACAAAAAATTTTGAGAGAGGCTTAAATTTAGCCTGACACAGTGTAAAAGTGACCAATTACTCGCCAATGGGCCATCCCAAATTCATGTTCGCACTCCGAGGCTCTTGTGCACGAATCAAGCAAGAAAAAAAAACAAACACGCATAATGAACTCATTTGCTTTTTATATCTAACGCACGAGAACTGAAATATAAACATTAGATACTGCAACCGAGCAGACGGCGTCCAGGCAGCAGCAATGCGCCGCCTACGTAGAGATTCGCGCGAGTCTAAGATTGATATACAGGTTAAAGGAAACTTTGACTTTTGACACACACACCCACATACGCATATTTGCTGTATGATTAGAACGCGTGAGAACTTTGGAGTGCGAACACAAAGTTGTGATAGCCCATGGGCGTGTCATTGCCGCAAAGATACGCGGTCACTTTTGTACTGTATCAGGCTAAATTTTAGCCTGTCTCAAGATTTTTTTTATTTCTTGAGCCATGCAACGCCTTTTTCATGACGCAGTATGGTTATTTTTTCAGTGTGGTTTTGTGGCAAAACAAGGGATCATGGCACAAGCCGAAGGAGAATTTCAGTTCGTGCAAATTTTAAATAATTAAAAATGCAAATCCAAGTAACCCTAAGTAACCCAATCGAACCCACTCGTGTAATTAAAGTCCACTCTGCGGACAAAACAAAAAACTAACTAAATTCAAAGAGATAGTGCAGAAAAAGGTTCACTGTAACATGCCTCTGAGAACCGCAGTGAACTTGGAGTGCAGTGTTGAGGAGTTTAATACAATCCTTCGACTTGCAGTCTCCGAAGCGACTACCACCACAGCAGTAACTCTTAACCATAGCCCATTATCCAACATAATCAAAGAAAAAATCAAGGAAAAGAGAAAATTGAGGAAAGAATGGCAAAACAGTAGAAATATCATTACCAAAAGGAAACTGAACAAAGCAATAAGAGAACTCAAAGTCACCCCAATGGAGGATACTGACTACTCGCTTTGGAAGGCCACCAAACGGATAAACAAACCTCAAAAATGTATAGCTTGTGAGGGATTTTGGTGGGTGATCGAAATAAAGAAACAATTAATGCAATCAATTAGTATATAAATAAGAACGAAAAATATATTATATGATTCCAAAATTTATTAAGTACGAGGTGCCCTGGGCGCCACTGCATGTAGAGCATGCAGACTCTCGATTTTTAATTCAGGGCGCGAGTTCCTATGATTAATAACTAATAAGACCTTATTCGCGGTACGTGATAGCTTGATAGTGTAGAAGGTGTGTGTGTGCGTGTGTGTGTGTGTGTGTGTGTGTGTGTGTACTTGAACTTAGCGCAGACCGGCCTCTTCGGCGTCGTCGAATCCTTTGGCCTTCTCGTCGTCGCTTGGGGTTGACGTGACAATGGCGGCAGACGGCACTCCTGGACAGCTTCTCCAGGACCAGGTTGACTCGGCACTAGTCACCACCGGAGTCACGATTCGTCGGATGATCTTAACGAGTTTGGATCACTCCGACGAGAGAACAAATTATCGATTGTTTCACGGGAACGTTTCGGACGTGCGAATGTCGGCTTCTCGAGTTGTATTTTCGAGATCAAGTGCTGGCGTCTCAGCGACGAATTACGATTTTGCACTCCGAAGATTTTAGAGTTTCCCGAACCGATGTTCACGTGTCGAATGTGAAACAGAGAGTGTCCTTTTTCGGTCGTCGATCGTATTTCCGATGCTATGTGTGATCGCACGCGCAAGCGTAGCGGGTTGCTGTCGATAAGCTCCGGCTTTTCTAATATCGATCGAGCTTCGCTGATGCGTTGCTTGTCGTCCGCATTCCTAGCTGCGCGCATCTCGTGCCTGTGTTGCCGTTGTCGATGCTGGCTTGCCGCTGCCTCTTCTTGTCTTCATGTGTGTATGTGTCCGTGTGGGTATGTGTGTTTGTGTGTGTATATTACGCATGTTCGAGCCGATGCGTGAGTGTGTGCTTTCAATGTGCGGCGAGAGTCGAATCTCCCGTCACAAACTCCAATACGAAAAGAGTCCGGTGAATGGGCCAGATCAGACAAAGAAAAGGGACAAGCTTTCGCGCGACACCTAGAAGGTGTATTAAAACCATATGACAGGGTATCCCCTTTGATGAAGAACAGCTTCTGCTCACTCCGCATGAGAGCACACCTCCGGACGAAACCCCAATTGCAGCAGCAAAAATAACAGAAATTATGGAAATTATAAGGAACATTAAACCAAAAAAAGCTCCTGGCCACGACTCAATAACGGGAAGGATGCTGAAAGAGCTACCACCAATAGCATATAGGGCCATCCATCATAATCAACGCTTGTCTCAGGCTGAGTCACTTTCCAACCCAATGGAAAGAATCTCAGATCATTCTTATTCAAAAACCAGGCAAAGAAGCCGACAAAGTGTCATCTTACAGACCAATCAGTCTCCTCCCAGTGTGATCAAAGATATTCGAAAAAATAATTTTATCAAGAATGAATAAAATAATCGTCAGTAAAGAATTAATCCCGCATCATCAATTTGGATTTAGAAACCAACACTCACGATCGAGCAAGTCAACAGAATCGTGTCAAAAGTGCTAAAAGCATTCGAAGAGAAGCTTTATACTTCAGCAGTATTTCTCGATGTTGCACAAGCCTTTGACAAGGTTTGGCTTGTAGGATTACTCTTTAAAATCAAAAACAACTTCTCGACAAAAATGTATAAATTGCTTGCAAGCTATGTTGAAAGTAGAACTTTTCGAGTCAAAATCAACTCCGAAAGCACAGAACTGTTTCATAAAACGGCAGGAATTCCACAAGGTAGCGTTCTTGGCCCTACATTGTACTTGCTCTATACAGCTGATCTGCCAACCTCATCTCAAATAATGACTGCCACGTACGCAAACGACACTGCTCTACTTGCATCCAACTCGGATCCACAGGTGGCATCTTGCCATACTCAAAACTTCCTAGACAAACTTCAGGTGTGGCTTCAAAACTGGAGAATAAAAGTGAACGGATCTAAATCATCTCATAACCTTCACACTAAGGAAGAACAACTGCCCTCAAGTAAGCATATATGGAAATCCTATCCCCAATCAGACTAGTCAAGTACCTAGGAATGCACCCGGATCGACGACTAACGTGGAAGGTTCACATATGGACAAAACGTAAACAATTGGGCCTCAAGCTAAGAAAGTTTTACTGGCTGCTTGTCAGAAAGTCACCGCTCACAATTGAAAACAAAGTGCTGCTTTACAAAACCATCCTGAAGCCTGTTTGGACATACGGAATACAGCTTTGGGGAGCTGCAGCCACCTCCAACCTAAACATCATTGAACGCTACTAAGCAAAAGTGCTGCGCAGCATGGTGAATGCGCCTTGTTTGTGCCTAATGAGATCATTCGAAACGATCTAAATATTCCCCCAGTCGGAGTGGAAATATCGAACCTATTCGCAAATACAAAATCAGACTCCGTCAACATATCAACCCACTGGCCCTGGAACTTCCCACTCGGCCCGCGGCCTCAAGACTCAGGAGACACAATCTCCCGCAAGAATTGTGACTCTCACGAAAATTTAATGTATTCAATGTATTAAATTGAGCACTAAGCTACACCCCATGTCAGCTGGTCATTGGACCAACATCTGTCTCCTGCTCTCAACAATGTAATTGTCACCAATATTTGCTTATTGTTTATTGTACCTAACAGATTGCAAATAAGTAATTAAAAAAAAAAAAAAATAAAAATATATCTTCAATAGTTTACTAGGTAAAGTGGTTTAAACAATTAATTTGTTGATAAATTTAGAAGGAACATTTTTGAGAAAATCAACCTCGAAAAATCGATTCAGATCGCAATTAAAATACGCCTAAAACATAGAGAAATACCGAGAAGTCCGGAATTTCGTCCGGACTATGATTACCGAGATTTCTGGCATTAACGCCAAGATTGACAATTTCTGGGTAACATTTTTAGTGGTGTATTACATTAACTTAAAATTGTTTAAGAAATTTTTGGGGTATCATTTCATACGTAAAATTTAACGTTCATTTCGATTCCAGTGTCAGAATTAAAAAAAATGTCCTTAACCTGAAATTTCAACATAGAAAGAAGGTTTCCTCGGGCATCTAATGCATATCGATTTGGTGAATGGCATGTGTACTTAATTTTCAAATAGTTATTATAACAAAATTCAATATGGTGATCATAAATATGGTTCCCGAATCCCTGAAAGTCAAAGTGATTTCGACCATTTTTAAGTCGATAAATATCGAAAAGAATTTATAGGACAAAAAGTGTTTAGAAGTGATCAAAGAACACGTCTAAATCTTTTGAGAATTTTCGAAGCAATTTTTAAATTTTTGAATATACCCATTTTTCCAAAATTCTAAAAATCGCTCGAAAAATTTTGAAATTGGGTATTGGAGTGAAACTGAGCAATGTTACATTTGGCAACAGCTAAGAACGTTCAAAAACTTTTAACTCGATAACTATCAATTTTTCGGAAAGAAAGTTAATGCGTAACAATCACGTAAGTCTTAATTATCAATCTACTTGCAGCTTATAAAATAAGAGACAAGGATTGCAAAAGGGTGTTTTTTGGTTTAATTGAAACCAAAACGATCGTTTCTGGGTCAATAAAAATCTATAAAGAAGAGTTTTGTCAAGAACAAAGAGGCATTTGGGTAAGATATGTAGATTTCGCCTTTTCAATTAAACTCATTCCACAAAGCACATGACGAAAGTCACTCCTTGGTTTTATCTTTATATTTTGAGACTCGCGAGAGTCTGAGTCTTCGCCCGTCGAAAGAGCAACATGAGCTTTATTATCTTAAATAAAAGAAAGGGTTTAAGATAATTTTTAAAATAGTTAATATGCAACGACAGTTGCACAGGCCTTGAATGAGTTTTGAGCCGAGCCCGAGTAGCCCATAGCACTGGCAATTGTTTATGTGTGTTTATCTTATATGTATATATTGCGACGGACGGCTGACCCCGGGGTAGGGGAAAAGCAGCAAATCACCTGCCGTCGAATAAATTTTCTATAGGACCACCTTACCTGGTCGTACTTCCAGAGGGGATATTGGGCCCGTCGTCAGTTCGAGCTTGCTGTAGACTCGCGACTCACCGTTGAACCACTGCAACTTCCGCTGAAATCCGCGAAAGGAACCGTCGCGAAAGAATAGGCTATGTTGTCGATTAATCGTATTTTTTATTGAATGCAACGCCCAATCGTCCGAAAAACCACTTCAAATTGCCCAACGGGCGATAATTTACAATCATACGCGACGAGGCACAAGTTCGACCTAACCTTAGTTCCGACTTTGCCCACCAGGGGGGCGCTTGCGTCGACCGTCTCTCGTGATGCGAACCTAATCGGCCGAGCCAATATCGCGACTGCGCCACGGTGGCGAGTGCACATATACCGACGCGACGTGGCACTCACGCAATGCTCCCCGGCGACGCGCTTCGTCTTATGTTTCGGACAAGCCGCCCTGATGCTATCGGCCCGGATGCCGAATGCCACACACGAACACATGCCGATACTCCGCTCGCGGCGTCTCGCCTCTGCGATAATCGTCAATCGGACTCGAGCACACACACACACAAACATACACGCCCGCGACCCGGCAGCCGCATCGATCAATAACCTCGCAAATAATCTTAAAAACTAACTTCAAATCTTCGGCGCCTCAGCGTTGGATCGGCTCCGCTTCTCGGCTACAAATTGGCCCTCGTCGGGGCGTCGATGATCTGCGTGCGACGACGATGCGCGATTCTGCCCACGTCTGGGCGACGATGTCAACGGGCTTCTGCACGTGTGCACTACTTTACACAGGTCCGACTGGGCGAGACTTGCACGTGTCCTGGTTTTCACAGGCTCGAATCGGCCAACTTGCCTCATGGGCGACTTAATACACGAGCACGCGCAACACCACCAAGCCCTCTTGGGCGACAACACACACGTTCACGTCGGCCTTTTCTTTGCCGTCTTCTACAAGCACAAACTTCTCTCGTACTTCTCCGGCTATAAGCCTCGTCCTTCTGCTCGACGGGACTCTTCCTCCAACTTCCTAAGCTCTACCCGCATCTTGGCACAGGCCGGCTCTCGGCGTGCACAGATGGCTTCCTCGCTCGGGACGCCCGATGCTTGGGGTATGGAGGATGGCTTCTCCTTAGCCGTCTCGTGGGAGCCCGATGGACTATCTGCGTGGGCGCCCCAGTGGTGGTCGGTTCGCCCGATGGCGACGTTGCGGGTGGTTGACGCACGATAGGCTGCTCTGGTGTCGGATCTGTCGTCAACCAGGCAATGAGGTCTCCGACATTTGTGCCGTCGCTTGTTGGTGGAGAAATCACCGACTGTGGCGAGAAGAGCTGAGAGGCCCACCAATCGTCGATCTCGGCCTGCCACACCAGATCCTCCGCCATGCGAGCAGCGTTATCGGCAATGCCGCCAGTGACGTTGGCAGGTGGGTGGTCCGCCTCTGCCTCGCTCCGGTTTAGCCCCGTCTGACCGGGTGTATAACACCGGTAGACATCTTGGCTATCCAGAGGCCCACCGTCGGCCATCGTGGAGTTACTGCTGACGTTGCTTCTGGAAAATAAGAAAACCGCACGACTCAGTATAATGACTTTCCTATGTCCCATTCTATTACCAGGCCAACTAAAGCAGAAAAGGAAAAGAAAGCAAACCTAAGGAACATAAAGCAACTAATTCTAATCCGTCACCGAAGCGTTAAGAGGAGTGGGGTTCGCGACGACATGGGGTGTGGGCTTTGCGGGTTCGTAGAGCTGGAGATGCTCGGAGTGAACTTTCGGAACACTTCGCCCACCTTTCAAATCGAGGGTGTACGTGTCTGGGCCGAGCACCTCCGCGATTCGCAACGTCAAACTTAGGTGCAAGTTTCGACGAGCGGCTCTTTAATCCATCCGATAACGGATGTGTTCTTCGCAAGACTAGATCCCCTTCTTTGAAAATCACTACCTTCCGGCCCTTATTGTATGCCCGTTTTTGTCTTGCAAAAGCCTTGTCAATGTGCTTGGCTACCAAGTCTCGCAAGGCATCCAGGCGTCGAACTCGGTCGAACTAGACGCTTGGGTCGATTCGGATCTTAGGCCCACGAGCTTCCACTTCTCGCCTGAGACTTTTGGGCTGTTGTGGGTGACGTCCAAAGTTCAGGTATGCCGGCGAAACTTTGGTCGTGGATTGCACGGAGGTGTTAATGGCTTGACGCAGCTCGGGCAAATGACGATCCCACTCGCGATGATCTTTCTGCGCGTAAATTGCAATCAATGTCTTTAGCGTTCTATTCGAGCGTTCTACGGGTTCGCTTGAGGGTGATAGGGGGGCGTCGTCACGTGATATACCCCGTATTGTCCAACACGGTCTTTAGTGTCTTATTTATAAATTCGCGGTCGTTATCGGTGAGTAGAAAATCGGGGACCTCCCATCGGAAGAAAATCAGCTCTTCGAGAGCATCCGCCACTGCTTTACCGTTCACCCGCCATAAGGGCTTTAAGGGGACACACCTGTGTTAAACCCATGATTGGAAAAATATGAAAATATATGTCATTATTATAATTTATTGTTTTTGATGTAAAAAATGTTTTTACAAGACTTTTACATCAAAAAATATGACTCTAGTACCTAAAATCATTTATGTTAGTCCAGGATTCATCTACAATGATTTTTATTTTTTAGATGTGTACCGCATGATTCTGAATGCAATTCTTGACCAATTTGTATCTATGCGGTCTCAAAACGCTTTGTAAAAAATTCTGTTCCACCTAAGTGAAGCAGATTTGGATAAGATTTTTGTTCATCTATCAGCTTTAAATACAAATTAAAGTTGATTAAAATAT